>BHFT01003615.1:0-36559 GCA_004320025.1 Laticauda laticaudata
CATCCGCTTCATCCGCTCGGCATCCACTCTGCATCCGCTCTTTCCGTTCTGCGTCCGCTTTGCTGTGCTGTGCTCCCCCGGAAGCCTAGCGAATGTGCCATCCGCTAGGCTTCCGTTCCGCATCCGCTTTCCATCCGCTCTGCATCCTCCCCCCGTCCGTTCCTTTCCGTGCTATCCGCTCTGTTTATGCAAATTTTTGCCCCTTTGAGAGCGGATAACAATGGATGGAACATTTTTCTCGTCCGCTTTTTACAAACGTTTTGCATCCGTTGGGCAGTGTGACAGGGCCTTTATACTCAGAGAATCAGAAATGTTTTTTTGGGAAAAACAATGCAACATTTGAATGAATGCAATACAGGGAAAAATATTGTGGTAGGTGTTTCGAATGTATGAATGGAAATTAGACGAGACGGTACAAAAAAAAATTATTGGGAGATTTGGAAACACAAGAATGAAAGAGAATGATAAATATCTGTTAGAAAAATATTTTTATTCCAAATATTTTGAATCATAGAATCATAGGGTGATTGGAAGGAACCTTGGTTCAAGTGTTTATCTTTATATGTGTACATGATAGAATAATGAATATAAACCTGAAAGCATTATTTGATTATTAGGAATGGTTGAGGTAATGCATGAAATACAGTAAATGAATGAAAAGTTTTAAATAAACATTTTTTTTGCAAGTGTAAACAGTGGATCTTGTGAAATGAACAAAAGTTAGAAGACAGCTCTACTTCCTATTCTAATGAATAGAAAACAGACATATGGAAAGAGGATGTGGAAGATGTTTGGAAAAAGGTAACAAGAATTATGTTACATAATATTACATAAGTCCAGTATGTGTATTTGATTAATGGAAAGTGTGAAAAAGATGTTTTTTTACATGTTAAAGTGAAAGAAGCTGTTTTTTTAAAAAAATGTATAATATAAGATGCATGCATAAATGCTGCAAATGAAGATGAGACAATATACATGTGTAAGGAATATTTGAAGCGCTTGGTAGGAGGGAGGCCTTGATTGGAAATACATTTATACTTTTACATGCACATGATGCCATATTATTGGTGGAGAATCCAAATTATTTGCAGTGAAATTTAAATTATTTAATAAGTGAGATATATGGCTCTAAAAATTAATATATCAAAGATTAAGTTAGCTCTGTGTCATGGAGAAAATAGAATGGATGATTGCAATAGTAGAGAGTATGGTATACTGCAGTTTGGTATACTGCGAGCAGTTAAGACACCAAAACAACAACAACCAATAAAAGCAAGTAAGTCCAGAATTTTATATAGCCAGACATTTTAATCCAGAATTAAAATTTAAATATATACAAAAGAGATATTTAAGGCAACTTGACATAGCCTTGTTACAAATAATAACTGGATGGTTCCAAAATTTCAGTTTGCTATTTATTTCAAGAACGGGAGACCTTTATGAGGCTGAATGCCCCCTTCTGGGTCTGATAATGGGTAAAAAATTATAAAAACCCCAAGAAGGATAAAGATAGCATATATTAAATGTAATGCTTTAAATGTTCTCCTTCTGGCAATTGATAATCAGATGTTTCCAAGACATCTAGGATCTGTGAAAAGAAAGTGCATCTGAGCAATAAGGACATGACTGGATATAAGTAGTCCTTGACTTAAGACCATTCGTTCAAGAACTGTTCAAAGTTAAAATGGCCCTGAACCAGAGTTGGTATTCAGCAGGTTCTGACCAGATCTGGAGAACCGGTAGCAGAAATTTTGAGTAGTTTGGAGAACCGGTTTTACAGTAGCCTTCCCCTGCCACACCCATAGAACCGATAGTAAAAATATTTGAATCCCACCACTGCCCTGAACAATTGGTAGTTATGCCCAGTTCTCAGGCTTTTGGCTATCCCAGGACCCCTGCAGTCAAGTGATTACAACCTGGGTGCTTGGTAACTGGCTTGCACTTATGACTAAATGCAGCACTTCATAACCACCCGATTTCCATTTGTGACCTCCCTGTGGCTTCCCCAGAAATTCAGTAGGTTAGCTGGGGGTAAATCTCTCCCAACCAGTCCCCCACCCCTCCGCACTCACACCAAGCTGGCTACTTGTGTGCTCCCCTGCAGTCCCCAAGTCTTGTCACACCTCCCTTTTACCCTTGTGCACCTCACACACCCGCTTTGACCCAGTCACATGGTTATGAGGTGCCACACCTTCCTTGCACTCTTTTCCCTATCCAGCAGCAGCCACTTACTGCCTTTCTGTGTGCAAGCCATCTGGGACTTGCCAGCTTCTCGCAACCAAGTCACTGGTAGCATGAAGTTGCCTTACCTGTCAACCATCAGATTTTATTAATGAAGGCAATCAGTTCAGCACAGAACTACCATTGCTAAGTGATGAAAATTTCGGTTCCAACTGCCACTGTAAGTTGAGTAATTTACTTGTACACTACTTGGCTCAACTTACTTTTACAGAATAAAAACCATTGTACTTGGGCCTTCTAATTAAGAATGCATAATAATGTGCTGTACTTAACTTTCCAGAACAGTAAGGCTACATTAATATATAATTTGGGTATTACTATTAAGTAGACCCATGCACATTTGTTAAGTCAAGCCAAACCAAGATGTATAAATTGATTTTTATTAAAAGGCTTCCTATTGACCTTTCTGTGAAGATCTCCATATACATGTTGTATCTCTGACGAGAAGTGTAGGCAGTTTCCCTTTGTCATTTCCATAAGCCCTAAAAGTTGCTCTAAAATATATGCAGCCCTTTTCTATGGAAGACTTTACAGTGAGGAAGCATTTTACGCTTCTGTTTGGGTGGAGATTGATGCTTCTTATGGAAATTGTATCCTACCTTGAGACTGTAGTGAGGGACTCTATACCCAATAGCATCTTACAGAACTATAGATAAGGTTACGGTTAAGATTTCAGTGATACTTTGCCTTATTGCAAAATTTACTTGATTTCTGGGGAAATACTTTTATGGTCAAAGCAGGATTAAAACAAAACAAAACACAGCATCCTGGAGATAAGTTAGGAAGGAAACAATTGTTATTCTTGCATAGCTCCAGATTACTGTTCTTGCTAATAGTGTGAGTCACAGACAATGTAGCATTAGTCACTAAAACAACAAACATGTCAGCAAATCTCTTTGCAGACATGGTATTATTTTGGAGTGGGTGGGGGACTTTATGACTGAGTTTTACAATACACTCCAATTGCTTGCTTTTTATTTTACATGAGTCAGCCCTATGTAAATATTGTTGTATGTATTTAAAATGCATTTATTTTTTCGGCCAGAGGATGTGGTCTAGCTCCTCTATTCTTGGAGGCTCTCTGCTCCAGACATTCAAGTCTAGTAACTACTGAACAGTACAAGGATGGCTAAAGTATATCAAGCTAGATATACCATACAGCCAGTTTGGTCTAGTGGAGACTGTAATAAGTTCAAGCCCTGCCTTAGCGGTGGAAGCTGGCCAGGTGGACTTTGGACCCACTCTCTTCACAGCCAAACCCATTTCACAGGGTTGTTGTGTGGAAAATGGAAAGAGGAAGAGGAGTTAGATATGTTCATCACCTTATTTGTAAAAATGATGGGATATGAATAAATATAAAAAATAGATCTGCCTTCCAGTTTCACGCAGAAGTTATTTTACACCTTTGCCCTTTTAAATCTTTTTTTTGAAAAGCTATCATTTTTTAATCATTTGCCCTATCATCTTTCCCTGCTCCCCAATTTTACTACTCTTCAATTTAGTTTTCTATTAGTTGATCGATTGTGCTTGCCCTGACATTTCTGATGCCAACAATACCTAGATAACCCCACTTATATTTTATTTCTCCATAGCACTTGAAATATTTATAAACTATCCATTGTGTGAAAATGGCTACTCTAAAAAAATGTACAGGGCAAACACTGTAATTAGTTCTTAAAGATACATGTCCATACTAGTTTGCATTCAGTCAACACAAAAATAAATCCCTAGACATTGCAGAAAATGGACGTCTTCTCACTCTGGAGATGTGAGGAAGGTTACCCAATCTATATACTACTTAATACTGAAATGTGAGTTTTTACTGCTACAAGGAACTCTTCAAATACTAAACATATCCCTATTGGAAGAAAACATGTAGGAATCTGTATGGATATAAAACTAAACTCAGTGATGTCAGATCAGGTAGGTCTAATCAGTTCTCAAATTACCCTATCTTTAGGCCTACAGATTCCCCCATAGTGGGAAGAACTGGCTGTAACAAACTATTTGTTAATGTTGACCTCAAACGTTGCCTGCAACACTGAAAATTTATCTTGAGAGGGAACTGGCTTTTCCTCAGAGTACAGAATCTTCATAAGGAGTAAGCAGGCCAGATGGAGAACTTTAATAAGTAATGCTTTGCTAAATATGAATTCAGGACATTTTGAATCCTTTTAAAGCAGGGGTCTCCAACCTTGGCAACTTTTAAGACTTGTGGACTTCGATTCCCAGAATTCCTCAAACAGCATTGCTGGCTTTGCCAAGGTTGGAGATCCCTGTTTGAAAGCAATAGTAAGGCAGTTTGTTGTGGTTGTATGACACCCAGTGGTAGGGAAAAAAAGTACACTATTATAAGCTACCATTAAAACATTTGTTGGTGTTACTATTAGAAAAAAGTTGATGATTTAGAAGTCTTTACCAGCTTTTCATTTTGCTATACATGAAAACAGACAATTCTTACATAAATAGCACAGTATTTAGGGAAAAAAGTAATGACATTTAATAACAGTTTTAGCACATATAATCACTATGATAGTATGTAGGAGTTTGATGTGGCAGACCAGCAAAAAAAATTTCAGGCAACTGAATGCAGTAATTTCCTTGTTCTATCAATGAGAAAGATTATGGTTTACCTTGCAGAGTAGGGAAAATATTTTGTTCTAAGGCATCACATTCTCAAAAATGTAAAAGAAAAGCCTACAAAATAAGAAGAGGAGGACTAGTGCATCAATTCATCACTGAGAGTGTTAAAAAGGAATATCTAATCTTGCTGACTTGTTGTACATGAAGTAGCCCTAAAGTTACTTGTATAATGACAACTGATTATGAACTATGTAGAGATTAGGAATTATTAAAAGACATGCAAACTGCCATCTTCAAGAGCTAAAATCTAACTCTTTCCATTTTAGCTCTTTGCACTACAGATTTCTTAAAATGAAAAGAAACCCAAGTAAATATCCAATACATTTATTGAATGCTTCAATGCGGTCTACGGAAGAATATTGGTTTAATCCTCACTCACTGATACAACATAGTGAACCAGTTGCCATCTGAATGTATAAGACGTGAAAATATTACGAAGAGTCATCAAAGTATGCTTGGATTGTTTAGGGGGGGAAAGGTTTTAATCTTCAGTGAGAAGTGCCTTCCCATTGAGAAAATCAAGCAACACACTGTAGCAGATGGTTTCTTGTCTGTTCAAAATTTGGTCTCATTAAAAACTTGAAAGTATTTCAAGTCTGTTCCTGTGGCATTTTTAACAATGAAATCTCATCAGTCGACTCTAGGTGTTTTTAGTTATTTGCATGAAGGCATAATTTCCATCTATTTTGCCATGCCAATAAACTTAATCTTCAGTTTTTGCTTCCATCTCCTCAGCATCGTCGTCTCCATCCACTTCAGCATTCTCACGCTCCAACCTTTCCAACTGCCTTGCAAGTTCAGTCTCATCAGTGTCAGTTACCACCTTGGGCTATAAAGACAAAGTGATCAATACATGTTAAGCTACTAACACGGTCAAGTGAATTTGGCTTTCCAACTGACTTCGCTTGTCCAAAGATTGCAAAAGGTGATCACATGACACCAGGACACTGCAACCGCCATAAATATGAACCGGTTGCCAAGCGCCCAATTTTTTTATCACGTGACCACAGACATGCTGCACTGGTTGCAAGTGTGAAAAATGGTCATAAGTCACTTTTTTCTGTGCCATTGTAACTTGAAATGGTCACTAAATGAACTGTTGTAAGTAGTGGACTTCCTGTGTATGCAATGCTGGGACGTGAACTGCAGAAACAGAGAAGTGGAAGGTGCTCAGAAAATTGGGAGGCTAGGTAGGTAGTTGAACCTGCTATACTAGTTGCTGCTCAAAAAAGCTGTGACAAAATTACTCATCATATAAAATCACTCTGGGATTTCTTGGAATATTGTTTTGTCGAAGATAAAAAAAAAAAGCAAAACAATTTTGGGTTTTATTTCCACTGAGCTGCAATCAATATGAAACAATTCAGCAGAATTTTTACAAACTTGTTTTCTTAATTTAAAACAATTTTGTTTCCTAAACAGACCTAACTTATTCTAATGATTTCCATTAAAATGTTGTTTGCTTCTACAACAAAATAATAAAAAAATTAAGTCTTCTAGAGCAAAGGAAAAAACCCATCTCCAGCAGACCCAATGGTTGGGAAGTTCCGCATCCTATGCTTGATAATCATTCTGTGTTTAAGACTGAAAAAAGAGTGATAAAACATCCCATTGTTGTAAAATCAGAATACCCGAAGGAAAGCACCTTTTGAATTTGATTCCACTATACACACTTGGTGGAGTACACAGATAGATAAGCTGTCCAGAATTCCATATTGTATTACCAAGACATTTCTACTCCTCCCTATAAACCCATTCTGTATCTATTTGGGTTCATTAAGGGAAGAGTATTTTGATGATCTGGAATAATTAATATTTGAAAATATGGAGTAACTTAAGCAGATACGTACCTTTACTTTCCTGTGGGTGTATTTATCCCTAAATATTATTTTTGTGTATTTCTTCCCTTCTCTTTCCCCTCCTTATTCCTCTTCTGTTCCTCCATTTGAAAGCTTTGTTAATGGCAATATTCAAAAAACCAAGCCATAGCAGTACCTGCCAGATTAATTTGCTATCCTTTTTCTTCCACTTAACAAAGTACTGTGACTATGACTTCTGGTTTGCAGGGCTTCGGCGGCAGGCAGGAATCTGCGATCATGCGCGGTTTCTGCCTGGGCTCACTGCTAAAGCGCCCCGAGCCAGCTGGCTTCGGGGCTAAGCCACCCCGTAGAGGTGGCGAAGACGGGGGAGCTCCAGCAGGATTGAGGGGAGCCGCATCTCTTCTCCTCAGCTGGCAAAATTCCCTTTCCCAAAGGTGGTAAGAGCGGCGGTCAAAAATGGCCGCCTCAAAGAAGCACTCAGCCGGAAAAGAAAGGGCAGGAGGAAGTTAAGAAGTGAAAGTTTTGGTTGACCTGGACAAAAAGTAACAACCAAGGTATCCTGGAATTTAAACTTCATAAAAGATACATCGCTCCCAAAGAAGAGTCAGAAGCAGCGAATGAAAGTGAAAAGGGAAAGTTTTTTTTCCTTCACTCTCCTTCCCTACGTTGACAGCGAAGAGAACTGAGTGAGAAATTGGAAAAATCCACTTTGGCACCAATAGGTAATTAAACTGAAAATATAATTAAATGCCAAGGGGATAAGAAAGATTTCTGAACACTAAAAAAATTCTTTTTTTTGTTATAAGAGGGGAGAGGAAAGAATAAGGCAGGATTTGGAAGGAGGAGTCTGTCTGGAATTTAAAAGAACTAAAAGTTGAATTTAAATAAGACTTCTAAAAGAATACATTTTAACTGGAAACTCTGCAACTAAACAGTAACCCAGGAAGAGAAGGTGAAAAAAGAAGAAAGTATTGAAAGTATTGTGTGTATTTAGACTGTTTGGTGACATTGGAAATCTTTGGAAATTATATTTGAAGGAACTAAAAACAATTCGGGGCGGTTAAGAAACTCTACAAATGGCATCCACTTCTGGAAGAACTGAAAATGGAATCTATTAAAATATAAAGAGGAGGCACAAGAAGGGAAGGACTTTTTTTGCTCTGTTTTTCATTTTTTTAGATAATGGTGATCTGCATCTATGAGAAACAACAAGAAAGGATTGCGCAACTAGAAGAGATGGAGTAAAGAAGAAGTCACCTTTAATGAACAAGTACTCTATCTGGGGAAGAAAGGGAAAGAGAATAGAGATTTAAGACTTAAAAAAAGTGGATATAATGTTGGAAAGCAACAGAAAAGGGGGAACACAGAAGAGGGAAATGGAGGTGGAAGAGACCAAGGGGGTAAAAAGGGGAGAGAAAAGAAAGGGAGAAGGAAGGGAGAGAAGTTACAAAGGTTTGGAGCAGGACGTAAAAGAAACAGCCTATTCAGAGATAATGGGTGAAAACTTAATTGAAAAGGGATTCTGTAAGGTACATAAGATTGTATTTGTTATATTTGTATTAGAATAATGTTAGAAATTGGAAATAACATATGATTAAAAAGTGGGTTAAACAGTCAGTGTAATTCAGTAAAACTTTTGTGAATAAAAAAAGGAAATGAAATAAATGAGAGAATTGAATTAGGAAGGAATGGCAACATTTAACTATTCAATGTTTTATAAAATATAAGTGAAGTGGGGGGGAAAGCAACTATGGAAAGTTTATAAGTGTTCCCATAAAGTATGAATATCGCATTTGAAAAGTAATGTGTAAAATGTCTTAAGATTTAAATGAACATTTATTTTGATAGAATTGATTGGTCTGGATTGTTGTTTTAATTATATTATATATTTACAATTTTTTCTTTTTAAAATGTACTGTGTAGTTTTAAGAATGTACCAAGCAGAATCCGAACCGAAGTTATTGTATTATATAAGTGTTATATTTTAGGGGAAAGATATAAATGCGCCATACTCCAATCAGTGATTACAGGAGAAATTTTGTTTAATGAGAGAAGATAATAGACAGTTGAAACAAGACAAAGAATATAAGTAAATGATTTGAACTGAGATGAAATAAATAAAATAAAGAAAAGATATGAGATGCTATATAAAAATGAGCATGAACTTGAATTTGTGTCTGTATGAAGAGATGTAAACCCAGGTTTAGGCTGCTTTCAAAAAAGATATTTTATGTTTTTTTAAGTTCTATGTTTTGTTTGTTTTTTTTAATGAGAGAAGATATAGACAGCTGAAACAGGACAAACAATACAAGTACAATGATTTGAATTGAGACAAAATAAATAAAATAAAATTAAAAAAAATTAAAAGAGAGAAGCTCGAATAGAAAATGTAGAATGGTATCAAGATATGGAATGCCTATAAAAATGACGCATGACTTGAATTTGTGACTGACGAAGAGATGTAACCCGGAATCAGGGCGTGCTGCTTTCAAAAAAGATGTTTTAGGTTTTTATGTTCTATGTTTTGTTTGTTTATATTTGTTTTTAAAAATCAATAAAATTTTCAAAACAAAAAAAGAAAGTACTGTGACTAGAGCTATAAGGATTTCTTGTGTCTTTTCAAATTCCTGACTTATCAACATTGTGTTCAAACAGGTCCAATAATAATGGAGCCGAGAAAGTGGGAAGTACGTGAGAAAAAAAGGAAAACATTTTCTTAGTTTTCTGAGGCAGTTCTACACCAGGGAAAAAGGAACACATGCTTTGAAGCATGTTTTGAAGCATTTGCTAATTTTCCAAATAGAACAAGAAAAATGAAGTTCTTACTCTTGGTTGGAGACTGCAAAAAACACTGGATCTCCCCCCCACCTGGCAATAATTACAGTTGCAGGTATTAACCCTGAGGACCATAGACAAAAGTGGGAAGGAGGGGTCTGTAAGTGCCCTTGATCCCAGTCTAGCTGAACACTCAATACTTACTTCCATTTGCACATTAAAGACGCCTCTCTTCTCTTCAATTTTTTCTTTAATGACAGCCATAGCTTGGCTGAGAACAGAAAGGCCTTCAGTCCTTTCAAGTGTTGTTGTGGTCATCACATATCGGGGAGGAGCTATTAGATTTATCTAAAAAAGAATGAGGTAGTATTAGACTTGCTTTCACAAGTCTTAACCTGCTCCTCAAAGCTACTGATAAAAGATGGTTTAAATCTTGAACTAACCACAAAAGTACTTCAGGACTTATTTCATATGGGTCTTTTCCTGAAGTTCATTTCTAGTATTTTGCAAAAATACTACAGTACAAGATAATAAACTTTTAAATGATGTATTCCATGATATACAGGCTAACTTCCATTATTTGCAACTTCTATATTTGTGAATTCACTTATTTGTAACCCCCAAATAAGTACTCATGGCACTGTTGATTCATGGACATGCAGAGCAACAAAATATTGGAATCAGCCAATTGCATATTCCTGAGGTTTGGAGCCAATTCAGTATTTGTAGCTTTTTAACAGAATGTAACTATCATTAACTTCCTGTAAATCTGTTTCATTTTCTGCCTTAAGGAGATTTTTTTTTTATGCTTTCAAAATATGTTTTATAACATTGGTAAAATAATCAGTCCAACTGAGCCACTTTAAGATTGTGATTGGCTTTCTTAGATCAATTCATATCTCACTTTTTCTCTCAACCCCATTTCCATACATTAACAGACTAAGTGGCATGACAATTAAGCTACATGAGGATTTTTAAAAATATATTCCAGATTTTTCCAGAACAACCAAGTCAAAGGATGTCCACTTACTTTGATTGGCATACTCTCTGTAGAACAGCTTAGGCCAGCTCGCAGAGCTTCCTTTACTGCATCTATACCCTCGTAACCATAACAGGCCACTTCAATATCTAAAAAAGCCAAAATTTTGCTATGTTAAAAATGTTTAGAAAAATTAAAATAATTAGCAACTAAATATACACAGTTCAATAATATTTACATTTTAAAGATAAATGCTAGTGAAAAATAAAAACATTCCTAACTACCAAGAGGCCATAGGCTAAGAGATGATCCCAAGGAAAACTGTGTTACATCTGTACTTAATCTACAACATGGTTAGATTGGAACATTTGTAGCAGAAGATGCATGAAATGTTCAATTTTCTTGAATTTGTTTTGTTTCTTTGTAACTTCCTCCTTACAATGCAGTTTTCCTACAAATCCTGCACATTTGCATCTAATCCTGTTCCCTATGAAGAAAGCCTTTCTTCACTATTTTATGCTTCTACAAAATAAAAGGAATTTAACCAATGGCTGACTGGTAACATAAATAGCCAAGTCTTCACTGACTGGTAACATATATGACCAGATCCCTTTTCAAGTGGTTTGGTATTTGAATAAAATCCTATTTTCCCATCATCTCTCATATGGGTATTTTTTATTTTGAAAAGAAATCAGTTGTCATGTTTGAAATAATTTGAGCTGTTTAAAGCAAGTTCTTTGGGGTGGAGAAAGTTCATAACAACCATTAGAAATTTTGCAACAAGTGCATTTAGCCTGTTATACAATTTAACTACTGTAAATTATAATTTGTATCTTATTACTTAGCAGAAATGTTCCACATTTCCTAATCCCAGTGGAATAGTTCTAATTAGTGATAACAGAATCACAGAATTGTTGCACCTTTAAACAATAACAGTCAATTAATAAGTTTCATGTAATACGAGTACACTCTGTACACTCTGAATTCAGCTTAACTGAAAGGTAAAACAATACAATTTTCTCTGGTTGTATATATAGCTATGCTTCTTCTGTTCATTAAGATCTGTTTTTACACTCATTAAAATCTATATGAACCAGAGCTAAAGATTTAGGCAGCTGGCTCAGTCATTTCACAATTTCCATTTTCATCCTTTCATTAGACCCTACTGGATTTATTTCACTGTTCTGTATGCCCTTTATATTAATTTTCTTATTTATCTTTTAAGTACTTTCTCTTTGATAACATCTTATAACATTTTATCTCCTTGCCTTACATTTCCAGCAACTTTCCTATTCCTTTCTATCCAAAAACACTTGTGTCCCAGAAATCTACTTGAGAATTTCTGGTTCTTTTGCTTCAGATAATTAAATAATTGTTTGGATAACTTATTCAACAAAAGAGGCTATATTTTGAAATATAACACTGTGAAATTCACTTTCCTAATCTATACCCATTCAAACATTTCCCAGTCATGCTTATTGTTCAAGTCCTCAATGAGCCCAAGATAATCACATTTTCAGATAATAATAGCTTTAGAGTTACCATAAAGCAGCATTCAACATATCCTCATAATATATTCACTAATTGATATTTTCAAGTATATAAAATGTTCGATCAACTTAGGCAGTTTTGGGGACTCACCTGCTCGAATTTTCACTGCTTGTGGTGTCAAACGTCTATTGATATTGTCAATTAGCACACGCTTTTCATCTTCTGTCAAATCCAGCCCGTCAAGGATTGTGGGATCACTGTATAAAATAAATAATCAAAGAAAACCTTACCAGAATTTCCTAAATTACACACAAAAGAGAAATGAGGAACTGTCAAAAACAATAAACTATGCACACAGTTAAACTCATCTCCTGTTCCTGAAAATTAGGTTTGCAAAAGATACAAGTACAGTTTACAGATAGAAGCAGGCTAGCATGTCGCCGTGTCTTCAAAATGCAGAAAAAATACATGTTGAGTAACGATAAGGGTACAAGAATCTGCATAAAAGCAAGCAATGCACAAATTTATCGTCTAATTTCTAAATTAGTGAAAGATTAGAAAGGCATCTTTACTTACGAGACAGCAAGTTTGAAGGCATCATATGCACCATATCCCGGCTTTCTGTACTTGTCATCAAATACCCAAGCAGTTCTCTGAAACAAACTCTCCAGCTGTTCATCTTTTGTGTATTCTAAAACCTCAGCAACATGGCGAAGGATGCTGTAAACCTGAACAGAAGCAGAGAAAAAGTTGTATGAGAATGTAACATTGCTATATTTAACATGGTGAATCCTAATCCAATGAAATAATAATGAAGGTTAAAAATCCTATGCAATATACCTCTATGCAGGTTATGCCTTTTCTTAACATGTTAAATATTTCATCAATGTGCCCATGCTCAAATTTCCTGATCCAGATAAAATTTTCACGGTCTTGCATCCTGCAATTGTATCCTTTTAGAGCCTTTGATATGTCCAAAGATGTCATAAGCTGAATAATTATTTTAAAGCTAGGGCAACTGTGTTAAATATGAGGGTGAAGGTTCATTCTCTGGGCTTGTGGGTTGATTTCTGAACGTTTTGTTACCAGGCTGGGTAATATCTTCAGCGAGTTTAGGGAATGTCAGTGTCAGCCAAGAAGCCCTTATAAACAGAAGAATACTGATACTGACCTCCCCTAAACTCCACTGAAGATGTTACCTAGCCTGGTAATGAAACATTCAGAAACCAACCCACAAGCTCAGAGAACAAACCTTCACCCTCATCCTACACTCGAGCTACAGATATTCAGCACTATTGTGTAAAATATATCCTAAATTTATTTATTTATTTAATTTCTTCTCTTTGTAGTGGAGTGGATGAATTCAAAATCCCATTTTCCAAAGTTAATTTATGCATGCAGAACAAGCAGAAAAAATGAAGTAAAATTCTGCTGCTCCAGAGTTATTGACAGCATAATTGGAAAAGTCTGTGATGTAGAAATGTTTAGGTGACATGAAATCTCTAGAGAGATTCTTTGTATACTACTACATCCCTGATAACAGCCATAATACTAATTTGGTCATATTAACATGTTATACCGGAAATCAGCTACTTATCACTATTCTCTGTGTAGTGGTAAACTGGACTTTCTTTTATAGCTATCTGGACCATGCACACCCATATGCAAAAGCAGAATACTGTGGTATGAAAATATATTGTTCATAACATATACAGTACAGGTAGTCCTTAACTTATGACATTTAGTGACCAAAGTTACAATAGCATTGAAAAAAGTGACTTATGAGCATTTTTCACACTTGTAACAGTTGCAGCATCACCAGAATCAAGTGATCGATATTCAGATGGTTGGCAACTGACATTTATGAAATTGAAGTGTCCAGGGGTCATGGGATCACCTTTTGCAACAGTTTGACAAACAAAGTTAAAGGGGGAGTTCAGATTCACTTTATAGGGCAAAAAATAAAAAAGATTGTAAAATGTGGCAAAATTCACTTAACTGTTTTACTTAGCAATTTGAATTTAGGGCTCAATTGTAGTTGTAAGTCAAGGGTTATCTGTATAACTTTAGTTGCATGGCTCTATCTTGTTTTTCTTTATTTTAAGGTCAAGCAAACTGAAACTTTTAGCAGAATTAAAATGTATTTCATTATTCAACAAAGCAGGATGACAAATGTTTCTTACAAAGACTTACAGTTTTTGATTTGGTGAATTTGTCTTCACATTTAATTGCCTCTTCTGGAGACACTCTTCTTTTTGATAGATCAATATAACCTAAAATAATAAGAAATATTTTTAAATATATTAAGTCAACTAACAGTCTTTCTCTCATAAAAAAACTATTAAGTGCAAGAGGAAAGATCTGTTCTGTCAAATTACTGCATACTATCCCTTCTAGTAGGCTGTTCCACAGTTTTAGTCCTCTCGTTGAATGCTTTTGAAAACCATAAATATATTCCTATGGATTGAAAAAGTTGCTGTATTTATTATGCAACTCACCTTTCTCCTTATCAACTCTTATGACAACAACACATTCATTTCTGCCAATTCGGATGAGTTTATTTATAGAACGGATTCGTCTCCTGGACAGCTCACTGAGTAAGATCATGCCCTCAATGTTGTTGTATTCCAAAAGACTAACATAGGCTCCCATTTCTGCAATGGATCTGACATTGACCATGACAACATCTTCTACTTCAGGAAATTTATGCTGGTAAAATCTACAACTTAATCCAGGCATCCTGCAAGAATAAATCAGAAAGGTGTAAGTACATATATGTTTATAATCAAAACAATTAATAATAGCTAAGCATAACTGAAAATAGAGTAAATAATAATATCTAGAACTTCACAATGATTGGCTAGTTGTAAACAATGATCAGGAAAACCTTGTTTCTGTAATTTGTCAAACTAAATTCATTATTCATTAAATAACAGCCATGACATTCAAGACTGCATCTTTGTAATACAGAAAAATATTTTACATTAGATTAACACAAAAGCTCATTAAACAGCCTTATAAAAATCACACTCCCAGTATTATGTCCAAATCTGCATTAATGTACAGAAATCTAGTTGGCCTGTAGATAAATGTGCATACTATCCTAAAAAAGCCAGCACCGACTCAAACTGAGATACAGAACTAAAGTATTTTAAACTTTAATACCCCACTTCAATTCTGTAACAGCTGTCTTCACAAGCCCCTTTTCAATCCCAAAACCAAAAAGAGGAGTATGCACCCTACTTGTCAGCTGCCTGCATAAAATATGTGTTAAGCCAAAGGCCACCTTAGAAGCACTCAAGCAGAACTTCAACAGGGTAGTTATACTTGGTGGTAAGTCCCATCAATGGAAAGGAAGACTTTTCAATGTGTTTATTCTGTGTCTGACAACAAGAATAACTAAACTCATCAAAAGCAGCTGTGATTTGGAAGCAAATATTTTTATGGAGAACTACTATTGGTACATCGACAGCAGCAGCAGCCTATTTTTTTAAAAATCCCTTCTCTGATTAGGCTGGTTAAGGAAAGGTAATCAAATTCTGCCCAAACCATTAAACCACTTATATCCCAAATGGGAGAAGAAATAACAGAATAACAGAGTTGGAAGGTACCTTGGAGGTCTTCTAGTCCAATCCCCTGCTTAGGCAGGAAACCCGACACCACTTCAGACAATGGCTGTCGTGTCCCCCGCCCCCCCCCCAAAAAAAACACCACCAAAGCAGCCCAAACGTACCAAGCATGCCAATTTGAGGACCGGCGCTTAGAAGCGTCCTTCTCCCTCTCTGCACCCTGGGCCGACATTGGCACCTGAGGCGGCTTACATCTCCGGCGCTGACGAGCCTTTTTGCGGGCAGCACCGCGCAGGCCCTCCCTTCCCTCCCCTTCCCTCCCGCCGCCGCCTGGGCTGCAAGGGCGCGTTTGTGACCCCAGCAGGGCGCGAGGGGAAAGCGGCGTGGCGGGGCCAGGGAGCCCTTTTGTGACATATTTCGAGGGGAGCCCGAGGGCCAGTTGGGGGGTCCGAAGAGACTCCACAGAAGCCCATCCCGCTGGTCGGAGAGGCTCTTACGGCCGCCGGGCCTCTCACGGAGAGCCCAAGTGGCTCGTAGCGGTTACCCTGCCCAGAGTTTTCCGACACAGAGACCCTTTTCCCTCCGCAGCCCGGGTGAGGGAACCCACAAAGCAAGTCCCTCCCGAGGCATGAACGTCGCGGGACGCATTCCCCCCGCCCCCGCCCGCCCGGCGTTACCTGTCCGCTCTACAAGCCCCGCTCGCAAACGCTCCTTCGGACCCGTCTCCCGCTTCAGCGTGCTCTTTCCCCCCCCCCNCCCCCCCGCGTCTCACACAGCGCAGCCGCCGCCCCGCCTCTTCCTGTTTTGGGAAGCCATCGGAAGCACTTCGGGAACAATGTCCCAATCCAGCAGCCCCCCCCCGAGATACTAAGCGGAAACGGAAGGGAGGGGTCTAAAATAGCATATAGACTTCCGGTTTTAGTATGTTATGCTGAGTTTCCCCGTGTTAGTCGCTCTTTCTCAAGATCGGTCCAATTCAGCCAATTGCTGTCCGAAGATGACCAACCTTACTGACTTTTGAGACTATGATACGAGTTTCCGCCTCTAAAAAAAGCTTGCCAGTATTTTGGTGTTAATCTCCGCCGAATTGTTTAAATTTTTGAATTTAAACAATTCAAAAGCCAAGACACCGGCTTTCAGATCCACAATTATTTTCAAGTCTGACGCATGATGGGGGAAAAAAAGGGGTTCTTCTTATAGGTCACTCAGAGTCCTAAGAAGGAGGCTCTCTTCTCTTCTTTCACGCGGCCCATAGTGGCTTTTCCACAGCCTATTTATTTGATTTGTCAATCGCTTACTAGATAATAGGTATAAGTATAAACATGGTTATGAATACATGAAATGGATACATATAAGAAAAATAAAAAGAATCAATAGAACAGGGACGGTAGGCACGTTGGTGCGCTTATGTATTATTTATTTATTATTATTCTTTCCTCAGAATGAAAAGTCTGTGTATTTCCCGCTTTTTCTCCCCGAAATTCCAACTAGGCGTCGCCGAGTCCGACCCATTTCCTTATCCTCTCGCCTGCCTCATAAGTTCGTTCTTCCCTTTTTTTTTTTAATCGAAGCAGAGACCTCTTAAAAGGGAGTTTCTGGGAGTCCCCCCTTGATGCTTTGTCAAGTAACTCTGGATAGAGAGCTGTGACTGGCGGCGCGCTGGGTGTGGTCATTGGTGCTTCAGGAGTGTGGAGAGCAGATCTTAAATCAATTTTTTTCAGAAATCTTTTCAAGAGTAACACCTTGCTTAGAAACCACTTTTTCCAGATCACCAAACTTAGTTGTGAAGGTACCAACAATCTTTCCGACAGCAATAATGTTGGAGTTGACTTTGACTATATCCTCGATAACTTCTGTCACGTTGGGTTGAGTTTTCATAAACGCCATGAGGCTGTCCATCTTCTTGTCCAATGCCTCTACAGCTCCTTCGAGGGACATGGTATGATTTGAGAGCTCACAAACTTCATTCTGAAGTGATTTTGGAGGTGGTCCGTTGGGCTCAATCACCTTTTCGGACAATTCCTCGCTCGGCGGCAACTCCTTGCCGGTCACTGTTGATGGCTCCGGGATTGTTTCCATGTCCGGCATTGCCA
The DNA here is from genome assembly GCA_004320025.1 of Laticauda laticaudata. Lineage (NCBI taxonomy): Eukaryota > Metazoa > Chordata > Lepidosauria > Squamata > Elapidae > Laticauda > Laticauda laticaudata. The sequence goes on from BHFT01003615.1 coordinate 17,612, forward strand.
CTGCATGCACGGGTCTTTCTACGCTCGTTGCCGGTGGGTCCTGTTGAGGAGCAGTCGGTTTGTCCCTTCCTGACAGGGCCTGTCCCTTCCTCAGGAGGTCAGTTTTTTCGGTCCCCTCATGGCTCTTGTCTTCGCCATGACCAGGTCTGTCGTGTCCACGTCCGAGAGGTCTTCCAGACTGGAACATAATTAAATCTTCTTTGTCAGTTCAGCTAAGCAGAGAACCTCGTCTGAAACTCATGGAGTGCCTTTTCCCAAGGAGGGTTGTTTCCTTCAGCTCTCTGTTTCTAACGGGGCGGCCCCGTCGCGTGAAGCACGCGCTGAGTCGCGAGGAGAAAAGGGGGCGGGGCCTAACCGCGGGAAGCCGAATTGGAGGCCTTGGTGCCCTTGGTAACCGGAGGGAGTCACGTGGATCGGGCTGCTGAGCCGAGGGAGAGGAAGTTATCGGCGCGGTGGGCTCGGATTCGGCAGCATGTCGGGCAAGGACAGGATCGAAATCTTCCCTTCGCGGATGTGAGTTGCCCTCCTTTTCTGCCCGCTTCAACCCTCCCGGTCGCCCTGGACGAGGATGGATGGGCGCGTGGGGAGGGGGGGGGCGCTCATCCTGAGGCGGGGTTCACGAATTTCCCCCCTCCCTTGAACCCACTTCCTCCCGGGTGTGTGTTGTGGGGGGAGGGGGGGCGCGCTCTGGTTTGTGTGCCTGCCTGCCTGCCTGCCTGCCGGTCGAGGGGGAAGGGAATTTGGCTGGGACGTGGCTGGGTTCGGTTACAAAGAACTGGCCGGGTGGCGATTCGTGTGGGCTCTTTCAGGCTGAACTGAATAAAAGTGGGTTTGGGAGGGAGGGAGGGAGGAAGGGTGGTGAGAAATAAGACACGCAACGTACATTTTTGTCCTGCATCAAAAGTCCAGCATAGTCCAGCTATTGGGAGCTGTGGGGGAGCTGGATCTCTGCAGAAAGAGGGTAAATAGTGATTTTTGGAGAGAGAGAGAGAATATTATTTCTTTCCGACTCTTCTCTTCCTCCCCCCCCCCTCTCAGTTAGGAGCAAGCGGAATAAACAGGTTAAAGAAAATGAAGAAGTGAATCGTTCTGTCATAAAAATAAATGCTTTGTCCGAGAGTCGTGCAGACGACTTTGTAAGGGAACAGGATTGTCATTGAATGTGCGCCTTTCATGGCAAGGGCATTGGTTGAAAGGACTGGATTCGGCCTTACTTCCTTTCTAATGTGCGGGATATAGGAATAAAGAATGGCCTTGCCAGAAATGTTAGGCATGGGGGATAAATCTCAAAAGTAGTATTCAAAAATCTGTCCATAATAGTTGGCATGATGATAATAATTCTGAAGTTTTTTTTTTTTTTTTAAAAACCATCCTAAAGCTATATAGTGGTGTCTGCCTTCGGCATCATTTCAAGGCAATGGTTAACCCAATGTATCTAAAAATAAAAAGTCCACAGATGATGTTTATAGATTGCATTTCTTCTATTTCTAATGCACACAAAAAAGATTTGACAGCTACTTTGGGGGGAATTCATGTAGTCCACTTCTATCGTGTTCTAGAAATCAATTCCAATAATTTAATTGGTGCAAATGCCCAAATAGAGTAAGTGAGCGCCGAGGCCTTGCAATATGATCTTTTCTACATCTTGGTTTGTATAATCATATTGATTTTAATGGGTTCATTTGTGCTTTAAATACAATGGTTGAACGCTAACTTCAAACTTTCCTAAACAATAAATGTCTTTTAATAATCATGTTGGGATTGCTAACTCTGATCAGAATTGTTTCTTAACTCTGCTTCTCAAAGGTTTTTATATACTCAGTCTTGTTAAATATTCTCCCAATTTTTGTATGATACTGTCCACCAGATTAGATGACTCAGAGTCAGATATGTAGGTAATCTTTCAGTATTTCTGTTGGTTATATTCTCGATAGTGTGCCTATACTGGTAATAGAATCATATCTATTTCTTAATAGAACTTTTGATCTTTCAAGATTTTTAATTCATATACACTGTGTTAAGCATGTTTAGTAAATTTTTAAATTTTCAGTAATATTTTATCATTATTTAGAGAAAGAAATATTACATATATGTTAATTTTCTCCTTTTTAAAAATATAATGTTCAGTAGAAACTGTTACTGTTATTTACTTTTTCACTGCACAACCCCATAATTGAGAGAGATATGAATTATAAAAATATTTTTGCTTTTTACTTTTTGTGAAGACCATAAATGTATATATATGATCAGTTCTGAGCCATGTCTGTAAGTAAATATTCCTATTGGCATAAATCTTGCATAGATCAGCCACACACAGTACATTTATAGGACAGACTAGTGGATGACACTGCTGACGGTAAACAGAATGATGTTGAAATGCATACAAAATCTTGTTCTGGCTAGTAAGTGAATCAGTCTGCTAAGTAGGCAGTGGCAGAAACTAACTGGTACAAGAATATGAAATTTCTTTTTTGCCTTCTTTTAAAAGGTACACTTCTGTTCTTGAACTTCCTTTCAACTTATTAAAATTCTGAAAAGAAACTACATAAACTCCTTGGACAGTACTTATGCTCACCCAATTATAATTTACTGTTAGAGTACTAATTTTTCCTTCAATAGATTTAGGTGCAGACAATTGGTAAACTAGTGATAGTTTGGATTCATTTGGAAATGAAGCATGTGGAAAATCAGTAGTCAGAATCTTTAGGCGATTGGGGAAGTATGGAAGCCCAGATGTCGCATGTGACTTATTATATATTAATTTCCAAGAACAAATTTCACCATATATTGTATTGCCATTCTTAGTTTCTTGAACTATAAATGATTTAGTTCTTATTTGCCTTACTCTGAATGATAGTAAAGAAATAATGCCAAATATATCTTCGCTCAGAAATATATTCGCATGACAGAAAGATCCTTCGTATTCTGAAAATTCTCCTGTTGGCACTTCTTTTTTATAGATTAGAATCTCCTTAGACTCTAATCTCCTTAGATTAGAAAAGAATTTTCCACTATTGTTAATTTGGAGTTTATTCCCTTGTAAATGTTTTGGGATTGTAGATTAAGACTGCAATTCCATGCTTACTTTGCCAGGTATGCTTAAAAGTGTATTTATTTTAAGCTGTCCCCAGGCCTGTGTTCTAAATGCACCCTCAATTTCTATGTGCTAAAGAAGACTGTGGTTTATTTTCAGAATCATCCATCTCAAGTGATAAAAAGGCCTCACTTTTTCTGATTTTGATAGGGCTCAGACTATAATGAAAGCCCGTTTGAAAGGAGCCCAGACTGGTCGAAACCTCTTGAAAAAAAAATCAGATGCATTGACTTTACGATTCCGGCAGATTTTGAAGAAAATTATTGAGGTAATGAGTTTTATTTTGCTTTATTCTTAAACTTAAACTTATTATTATTATTAATAATAAGCCTTGGTGGTGCAGTGGTTAGAGGGCAGTACTGCAGGCTACTTCTGCTGACTGCCTGCAATTTGGCAGTTAAAATCCCATCAGGCTCAAGGTTGACTCAGCCTTCCATCCTTCCGAGGTGGGTAAAATGAGGACCCAGATTGTTGGGGGCAATATGCTGAGTCTGTAAACAGCTTAGAGAGGGCTGTAAAGCACTGTGAAATGGTATGTAAGTCTAAGTGCTGTTTTCTATTGTGATTAAATTTTTTTGTTCTTTTATCATTGTACTTTTTATGTTGAGTTCACAAGCTCTTCTTTTCTGTTCTGTTTGCAGACTAAGATGTTGATGGGTGAAGTGATGAGAGAAGCTGCTTTTTCCCTTGCTGAAGCAAAGTTCACAGCTGGAGATTTTAGGTGAAACTAAGAAACTTGGGTGAAGGAAGTCCATGTGAGATGCCAGCCCTATGCTATGGAGATTTTCAGTTATCCAGGTCATGGTTATCCCAAAGGTACTTTTTCAAGAGGCAACTAGACTTTCTGGGGTTTTTTTTTCAGGCATTTTGCTTCTCAGGGAAATGAGAAAGCAAAATGTCTTCAAAGAAAAACCAGGAAGAAAAACCCTTGAAAAAGCACTTTTGGGATGCCAGCCCTGTCTTGAAAAATGAATCCATGAATTTTGGCATTTGTAAATGAAATTATGAGGGAGAAGAACATTCTATAAGACGCTTTAAGAAAGAATGAAAGAAGCACACTCGTCAGAAGATTTATTTCAGAATAGAATTTAACATAAATGGGGAAAAAGAAAAACAGTGAGGAATTTGAATTTGTGAAAAGTATTGGCTAGCAGAATAGGTTATTGAGCTTTTCGTGGCTATTTTCCAACAAGGTGGGCAACTTTTTACTTCTGGGACTGCAGAGTTTTCCAGACAGTGATTCAGATTTCCTACATGCAGCATGTTTTTGTATTCAAATATTTATACACAAATGCTGTTTAAGCCTATATATATATATATACATATTTTCTTACCTTATTCTGAGCTTCCACTGTATTACTGCAGTTTGTCTGTTAACAGCAGGAAATAACTGTTTGCAAGAATCAGTTATTTGATTCTTGACTATTAATGGTGATTGGAAATAGTGTTCTGTTTCCTGCTGAGCTATAGGAGCATTAACAGGACTTCCATGGCTCTGGGACCATATTTTCTCTGGTTGAGAGCTTTATGTTGTTCATCCATGCTTTAAAACATACTGCAAACATGATGAACTGATAATCATGGTTTGCTGTGGTCACCATCTTAAAAATTAAGTTCACCCATATTACCGTGAAAAAAAGTTTATAGAAATCCATTTTACAAATGGAAGTGTGTTGATTTTACAGGTTAGATCATTCTGTCATTTTTGTTCTTAAAAATACCACCAAATCCTTAAACATTTCTGCAGTTTTTACCATTCATTTTATTTTTAATATGTGAAAAAGCTACACTTGTGACTGTTGAACTTTTCTAGATTTTATGTGAATTAGTTTCATCAGTAAGAAATAATCATTGAGTAACAAGACATGATTTTTTGTCAGATATGCTAGCATTAAGTTCTCTGTTTTTAAAGTTCTACATATTACCGGTTTTGTTAATTAAAACTGACATGTGAAAATCTTTTAGCTAATAATTTTCAAGCACCTTTATGGAAGGTCTGTGTAAATTAAAAGTTCTTTTTTTCTGCAGTACTACTGTGATTCAGAATGTGAACAAAGCTCAAGTCAAGATCAGAGCTAAAAGAGACAATGTGGCAGGTGAGTCTTATATAAGACTGTTTCTGAAGCTTTGTGGATTTCAGTTTCTAAAATTTTCCAATCGGGATTGGAGTTGAAGTCCATAGCTTCAAAATGCTGAGATTAAGAAACAGTGTCCTAGATCACGATGTCCAATTATTCCAAGCACAATTAAAAATGCTGGCTTGTAATTTTGGGAGTTGGAAGCCCACATGAGTTAACCTTGCTGAAGTTGAGAAATACTGGCTAAATTAGGGGTGTCAAATGTGTGGCATCACGTGGTCACGTGATGTATCGCAACTTTCCCCCCCTTAGCTAAAATGGATGGGTGTGGCCAGCATGTGACACATCTGGTCTGCAGGCCGCAAATTTGACACTCCTGGGTTAAATGCTCACCGCAGGCTATCACTGGGCCAAGTGATTGTATCTCCTATAGAATTCAGTTTGGACTCACCAGAGAGAACTGGATGATGACTGGAATGGAAGTTGGGAAATGTATAATTTTTACAATCTGTTGTTGTGTGACTTTTTACAGGTGTGACATTGCCAGTTTTTGAGCATTACCAAGAAGGAGGGGATAGTAAGTTTGTATTTTTTTGTGCGTTAAGTGTATCAATAAACTGTACTAAAATTTCTGATTCTTATGACATAGCTTATTATCTGAGGTTTTACAAATTTCTTTGTGAGGAAAAAGTTTATTTAATTTTTATATTACCAAGGAGATTTTAAGTGCTGGAGGAAGGTAAACAAGTGAAAGGAATCCTGATCATTGGTAATTTCCCAGAAGAGTCAATATCAAAGTTTATTTGATTATATTTCACTTATTTATTTACTATGGTCTTATGCCACTTGCTTACCAAATTCTAAATTTATTAGAATTTAGAAAGAATGGCTTGCTAAATTTATTATATTATTGCTAGCAAGGAAGATGAGCCAATTGATGCCTTCCCCTCCATATAATTAATCTCTCTAATGTCTTCTTTTGGCTTAAAAAGTTTATTGAAACTTTAATGAATTAGCTAATCATCTAAATGTATTGTTTAGGTTATGAGTTGACTGGTTTAGCCAGAGGTGGTGAACAGCTGGCCAAGCTGAAAAGGAACTATGCCAAAGCAGTAGAACTCCTTGTAGAACTAGCTTCCCTTCAGGTAGGTGGAGACAGAATGCTGTCAAAAAGACATTGGAAATCTTCACTTGGTGGATGATCACTCAAGGGATTATAGTACTTCCAACTATTTTCATTAGGGTCTTGTTTAGTATTTTTAAGTGTATCTAATAGTTCTTTCCAAGTTAAATGACAAAAGAAGCCACGTGCAATATCCCAGTTAAAATGGCAATGTTTTAATGTTGTTGGTTGGGAATTTCTTTCGTGCTGATAATAGTAAATGGCTTTAATTGAACAAGGAAAACAGATTGCAACATTTAGGCTCGCTTTTCAAAACACTGCCTATCTGACCGCTGCACATAGTTCATCATCTTTTGAGTCCTAGCATATGTGCCCACACTCCATCCCCCCAACCGGGCAGGTGAGATGGGACAGTGATGTGCCTTCTGCTCAGAGGCCTCAGGTTCCCACCTCAGCTGGTACCGCCCCTTCACTGAGCCCCAGGGATTTCATCTGTAGCCTCCCGTGGGTGCCAGTTACCCTGAGGGAAACTTTGGAGGAAACCAGCTACTAGATGGTTTGATTAGTCTTTCACCCCTATATCCAGGTCGGATGACCAATTTGCATGTCAGAACCACTACGGACCTCCACCAGAGTTTCCTCTGGCTTTGCCCTGCCCAGGCATAGTTCATTCACAAATTACAAATTTGTTGTATCCGGCTTCTTGCTATATTGCCTTGTCTTTGAAACAAGCCTGTAACTTGTATCTATTTTGGGGATACATAAGACTCTTCTTGAGATCTGGTAAGAGCACTCTATAGGCCATTCTGTATGCATATTTGAGTAGAGATACACATTGCATAATCTCTTTTCCAAGCTTTTATAAAGCTATGAACTACAGATGAGTAGGCAAATCTAAACTACATTTTTCATAATCTGACTCCCTGGTCATTCTAGTTGAAGGCTCAGGGATTAGAAGATTGGATTGTGCAAACGTTCTAAGCACACACTTCTGTACCATTTAGATATCATTAACAAGGGCTTTGGGGAAAGGAGAGACTTTCTGTATGATGTCATCTGATACCAGTCCCTTAATTTAAAGAAATGTGCCTATGAATTTAAACAAACGGGCTCCAAGTAAACAATCATTCTCATCTTTGCATGTGAAATGCCAGGTGAGTACCAGTTGGTATAATACCAGTTGGTATTGTACCAGTTCATTTTGGTCTTATTTAGTAAAGAATTTTTCAGGGTTTTTTTTAGGGACATGCCTTTGGTTTGTTTGGAACTAAATTTCTGAAAGCCAATCTATCATCTTTAATCCTGATAATACCTTACTTTACACTCCATCTCATTTGCTTCTATAGACTTCATTTGTTACTCTGGATGAAGCAATCAAGATAACAAACAGGCGTGTGAATGCTATTGAACACGGTAAGTAAAACATGATAATGTGGAAAGCTTTCTACTTCAGTCTGCCTTTGGATCATGGATTTCCTGTCTGGCCACTCACAGAGGGTCAGATTAGGTAATCATACCTCTTCAGCCCTTATTCTTAACACTGGTACGCCACAGAGTTGTGTGTTGAGCCCCTTACTCTATACTCTTTATGTGCATGACTGAATTCCCACTGACGCTAGTAATACTATTGCTAAATTTGATACAACAGTGGTGGGACTTATCTCCAGGTTAATGTCATTGGCCAGAAGAGCATTGGTTGCCCTCTCCCCTCTTTGGAAGAGCTTTATAGCTCCTGCTGCCTTAAGAAAGTTCAAAACATTCTCAAAGATCCATCTCATCCTGGAAACCCTTTTTTCGAACTATAATCATCTGGCAGACGGTACAGAATAATAAAAACTAGGACAAAAAGGCTGAAAAATGGCTTCTATCCCAGGACAGTAGCTCTTTTGAATTCTGCTGTATAGTGCAGTGTTGGTGTGGTGTCGGGGGTTTCCGGTTCAATGTGTGAAGGGTGAAGGGTGAAGGATGTGTGTTTGTGTTTATTTTCATGGTCATGGTCATGATGTGCACTGAAGATGGTGTTTGATTTCATTGTACGAGGTGCAATGACAATAAAGTAAACTGAAACTAAGCTGTGGGTCATTTCTGTGCTTGTTGCACAAGTGGTAGATACTCACCATGTGACAGGCCTTGTTCCCTGATATGTGTCATAGTATCAAGAGTTTTAACATTTGAAGATTTTCCAAGTTTGCCATTAGAGGAGGATTATAATCCAAAGAAATCATCTCCCTAACACCTGCTTCTTTACATGGCAGTTCAGGATATGTTTCAAACCAGTTTTTTTTTCTTCCAGTAATGTCCGTGATTTAACTCTTTTTGCCGTTCATTTCAAGCAAGATGCCACATTTTGATGCAGTTTATTTATTTTCCAATTAGTGCTACTTCTTAATAGCTATGTCTCTAGTCCCCAAAATCTGTGCAACTGTATCCAATCTAGATCTGCATCACAAATAATCCTTGAAAAACTTAAATTCGTCCCTTAAACTCTCTGCAAAAATTACTTTAATAATTATAGTTCTATGTGAATAGAAATAAATTATTTTATATATATGGAATAGGTTTATTAAAATTACTTTCAATTACTTATAAATTAATTGTTCTTTGTCCTGGTTCTGCTTGTTTTGGAGAGATGGAATTTGTTACCCTGAGATTAAACTCAAGTGTTAGACTTGTGCCCCCAAAAAGGCTTGTATACCCAGTTTAAATAAAACTTTGACCTGCCCATGATCATACTTGATACCTAAGAAATAGAATATTCAAATGTATATTGCATTTGATTGGTGAAGCTTGAAAGTTATTATTATTTTATTATCCTGCTAAATTGTTTCACAACAAGACTAATGGCATTTCTCCTTGCCCTGTATCACACTGGCCAATAATTTATGTCTCACACTGCAGAAGGCTCAGATGACTATTTTGTTATGTTTCAAATTATAATATCTCTTACTACCATAAATGCACTATGGATTGAGTGTTTTATTTTAGTGCTGAGATACCCATATAGCTATATAAATAGTATAGCTTTACTGGTATAAAGGCTGCCTAAGATCAAGTTCTGTTACTTTGTGTTAAAAAACCCACTTCCTCTATATGTCTTAACAATTGAATATATGAATGGCTGTTCTCCTTTGCCAGAATATTTGCATTTCTCCATGGCTCTCTTCTTTTTTAGGTTTGAACTGCCTGGATAACCACAGCATCTCTCACCAGTTCAGGGGTGGGAGAGGAACAAAAGTAGTTGCTGGGTACTATCATGGGGGAGACATGAACCCCTTTAAAACAAATTCAATCTAAACAAATTAAATCAGAAATGGAGAAGATTCACAATCGCCTGACACCGCACATAATAAGTTGATGTAACTTGGATGATATCCCTTAAGGGCTTAGGACTATGCTATGCAAAACTTTTAAGTTGGGGAGTGCTAAGGGATTCAAGAAACCTCAAAGGCTGAATCACTTTCCGAAGTATCCACCTAAATGGCAAACAAATGCTTGTAATGCTGATAAAGCGAATACAAAACATGTTGACAGAAGAAAGAATTTCCATACAGGTAGTCCTCAACTTATGGTGGCAAAGGAGCCCAGAATTTCAGTCCTAAGTTGTGGTTGTTACTGGACTTAATTCTGCAACTGTTTTTACAATGGCCATAAAGTGAGTCACCATAATCATAATCATGAATAATGTGCTCAATATGTAAATGGTGTGATCATTAAACAAATTCATTCTTCCAAATGGGCATTGTTTGCTGGAAACTGGCAAAAAATGCTAGAAACTGCCAAAATATCTTCCCTGCAGGTTACTGTAAAGTGGCTGTGAATATGAGCCAAGTGCCTGCAATCCAGTCAGTCACCATGGGAGGCAGCAGTTGCAAGTTCAAGGATGGGTCATTAGTAGCTTTTTTGAAATCCGCCATAACTTTGAACTGTTAAGGGACTGACTGTAAGTCGAAGACTACCTGTTTAAGATTTCAGCTCCCACATAGCACAAGCTCTTTTAAAATTGTGTGTGATAGTAACAACTACCTGTTATACAGTGATTATTCCTAGAATTGAACGCACACTGTCTTACATCATAACCGAGTTGGATGAGCGAGAACGAGAGGAGTTTTACAGGTGAGCCAGCAAGTTAGATATTAAGTATTTTGAATCTAGAAATATTGTTGGCTTTCTGTTGCAAAGTGCAGAAAATGAAAGATGCCTGCATTAAAAATCCCGCAGAAGTCAGTGTTTTATCATCTTTACCCTCCAATTTTTGGCAACAGTTAACCTTGTGTAATAGTTTGGAGTGAAAGTAACATGGTCAAAGTCACTAACTGAGCTGTGATGGGTGAGGTGAATTTGAACCTGGGTCTCCTCAGTCCTCAACCAGTACCTTAGACCAACAGTCGCCAACCGGTGGGCTATGACCCACTGGTGGTCCACAAGAAAATTTTGATTGTCTGCAGAGGAATGTCATCCCCCAGAGCACCCCCCAAAGCAATTAATCCAGGTTGTGCAGGAACACAAGGCTGTGCCGCCCACATGGCCTGCCCTTTCCGCCCATTCACTCCTTACTTAGCAAACTTGCCTGCTAAGTTGCTATTTTTCCTTTTTCTGACAATCATCTGTTCTGCTGTGCCGGGAGATTTAGATTAGCTAGGAAGCAGGAAATGGTTGGATTTCTTTCTTTCTAGCTAATCTTTAGATCTTCGGCTCTGCTTTTGAGCAAAGCTGAACTTTGTTTAGGACTGAAGCAGTGCAGACTCAGCTAGCCGATGGCAGGAACACAGATCTCTAAGTGAATCTGTGATTCTGTGAGCAACTCAATCTGACTGACTGCCTGATTTGGGGTAAAAATTGTTCTTTTTTTTTTTATAAAAAATTCAATATTTACATACATGGCGTGTTGTGAGCTAATTTTGTGAGTTTGCTAGCAAATTTTATGTGACAGGCTCAGCTAGCCAATGGCAGATAGATCTTTGAATGAATCTGTGATTCTGTGAGCAACTCAATCTGCCTGCCTGCTTTGCCTGATTTTGGGTAAAGGTTGCTCCTTTTTTATAAAAAAATCAATATATTAATATATTTACATACAAGCCATGCCCAGCCAATCACATGACCACCAAACCACACCCACAAATTTGGCTACACCCACAGAACCAGTTAAGAAATTTGAATCCCACCCCTGGCCTCTGTATTTGTGTGTGCGTGAGAGAGGGAGAGAGGTTAGGATCTCTCTCTCTCTCTCTCTCTCTCTCTCTCTCTCTCTCTCACACACACNCTCTCTCTCTCTCTCTCTCTCTCTCTCACACACACACACACACACACACACACACACACACACCATCATCAGCAAGCCACCATCAATCAAAATTCATATTAGTGGTCCCTGGGATTTAGAATTATAAGTTTGGTGGTCCCTGAGATCCAAAAGATTGGCGGTCACTGCCTTACACATTACACCACATTGGCCACCTTAATACTTGTTGGGAGGCTAAAGGGTGTTCTGTAAGGAAGTTTAATTTCAGAGTAAGGCTTTGTGGTCATGAAGTTGCTACATATACTAGCTGTCCTTGAAAGCTGAGGTTGGTTCAGCAAAACTTAGCATAGGAAACCAGGTTTTAAGATCAAGTCCTTTTTTTTGACACATGTAAGGGATTAGTCACAGTCCATAATTGGGGCACCATTAGTGACGGCCCTACTGGACCCTTGGGAAGACAAGAAACAGACCTCTTGGAAGTTCATGCCCACCCAGCAACTGGGCAATGAACCGGTTGCTGGGATTTTTGTATCCCACCCTTGCCTACTCCTAACTACATTGTGAACCAAAATCTGGAGCGCAGCCTTTCCAAGTGATTTTAGTGCAAATTTTAGATCAGAGGTGGTGTTCAGCAGGTTCTGACCAGTTCTGGAGAACTGGTAGTGGAAATTTTGACAAGTTTGGAGAACCAGCAACTACCACCTCTGACTGGAGATTTTACAGTTTTCTTCCCCTGCCACGCCCACCAAGCCACCCCCACAAACTGGTAGTAAAAAAAAATCCCACCACTGCTTTAGATGATGTATAGCACGGATGTCAACTCAGTGTCACATTGCCATCATGTGACATAGTGATATTTTTTCCTATCCTTTCTCTAAATGGGGAGGGAGGGGAATTTGGATAATATTGTTTTTATCTTACATTTCCATTCTAAAAGGATGAATAACAAAATCACTAAAGTTGATCTCATATGCCTCCCAGATTAAAGAAGATCCAAGAAAAGAAAAAGATACTGAAGGAGAAAAATGATAAAGTGCAAGAATTACGGAAGGCTGCCGGAGTGCAAGAACCTGCTAATTTGCTTGCAGAAGAAAAAGATGAGGATCTTCTCTTTGAATAGCTATGGATATAAAATTGTGACTGAAATCTAAAAGCTGTGCAACTCTGTGGACCTTATTTATGCAGTTCTTTCTTTGATGTATGAGCTTAAATATTGCACTCCAGACCAGTACACGGAATGTTGTGGAAAATTGCTGTTTAATTAATTACTTGCATGAAGCAGGATCATTTCCATTTCCTATCTGTCTTCGTTCCTTTGGTATAGGTATGGTTTCCCTTTGTATTGCCAAATTCTTGTAATAATTTTTATTCATGGTCACAGGAAAAAAATTAGTGAGCATTTCAGAAATTCAGAACTTGGAATTATGTTTTTTTCTTTCCTAAAAAAGAAACACTTTAAATTATATCTCGATTGTACTGTAAAATCAATAAAAAATATGGCTAAACGAAGGTTATAGGTGTTTGTCAAATCTCCTTTACATGAATGATTCTTGAGAGTATGGTCCTAAAAGTCCCTTGGGTGGTTTGCCATTGCCATCCCTCATTCACCAGCCGGAAACCAATGGCTGCTTCAGCCTCACTTCCCTGAATGGATGCTAATTGTCTTCTTTGGTGTCATGCAACTCTTGACTTACAGGTAAAACAGTATCACCCCACTTAATGGAAAGACTAAGTGATCACCATTCCAACAGTCCAGAACAGATTAATTGGAGTAAACGGGATTACCAAAAGTAATTTGTTTGCTCTTACTGAAAGCAATGGGATTGCATTGGCGACCTGTAACAGTTATCTCTTGAAATTCCTTCCTCTCCAATCTATTATACAAGGGAGATGGGAAGAAAAAAAGTGATTTTTGTAGACAATCTTTTTCCTTGAGCCCCTTCCCTATCAGAGGATAGAGATTGGAGAGAAAGAAATTTCAAGATATTGTCAGCTAGATGCCTGTTGCAGGCTGCAGTATAATTTGCATTTGCTTTTGATGGGTACAAGATGTAAGCAGGTATTAGAGCATTCCAAGGGGGGGGAGGAGGGGGGTGATTAAGAGTTAAACAAAAGCTGAAGGTGTGAAACTGAGTAGTCTCATGTCTTTCCAGTGGAAAGCAGTGTCATATGATTTCCCACTCAGCTGAAGTCCCAATCAGGGAGGAGTGTTTGTATGTGTGCTGATATTAGACTGACTAGTGGAAAATCCTATCTCTATGTCTGTTCTGCCTATGCTTTATTCTTGGATACACATCAGTAATCAGTCTGTGAAATATATCTATATCAGAAGAGAAGCAATGGAGGAAAATGCAAGGGTAACAAACATTGAACAATTTAAAGAAACAAGAGTCTTGACTGAAAATAAATAACTGTATGGGACAAAAAGAAATGTGAACTCTTGCTGTTCCCCCTTCCCTTCTAAAAGCAAATATACAAATCAGCATAAGGCTCTCGTATATAAAACATAACTCGAGGCAAAGTAAGTAAGAAGTGAGTTTTATTTTTGGTAAGCAAATAAACGGTGAAAGATTTTCTAATTCTTTCTCAAAGGACAGTGAAACAGCTTCACAATTTAACACACGCAATATTCAAGTTTCATTTGTTTAGCCTGTACTTTTCTTGTCATAAGGCTGATACAAGTTGCATCTGAGCTGTTTAAATCAGCATGAAAATACTCTCAAACTTACTCAAGGATTAAAAGTTTTTATTTAAATACTTTTGGGCAAATTTATAACATATGGAAAAAACTACCATTGAGAATCAGCTGTGTAGTTAGTAATCTCTACTAACTTATCTTTTTCTGCAGGGGGGTGGGGAGTGGGAAGCAACGCATAGGGAATATTGGTTATCATGCCCAAGTTTGCTAATCTGATGTATCTGAATTGTACTCTCACAGATAATGACTTGTGCCAAGATAGTTGCCTACTGAATCATTAGAAAAAAGTAAATTGGACTGATGCACTTGAATAGCGAAAGAACTTCAAGCAAGTATAAAAATCAGATGGCTTTTATCTCCTAATACATTGCAGCTTTAGGAAGTGCCATCATATCTGCAACAGATGATATCCAATTCCATCTGCCAGCTGAAGAGATACCATTGGTAGAACACATTCTTCCACGACTGGTAACTCCATGGGTACTCCAGAGTTTGGGAATTCCTTGAAACAAGTCTGGGTAATGTCAGTGGAATTAATTTTGGATATTGTTAAATTCAATGACAGCTGAGGGGTACAATAATTGCACTTCAAAAGTGCTTGAGGCCTGTATGAGTACAGCACCTCTCAATTCTTTCTTATAATGGCCTGAGCTTTATCCAGCTTCTATGGGAGCTTGAATAAAGGGCAACTCTGCTTTAAGACTTTCACTAATTTTTAATAAGCAGATTCCTTTAAACAGTGGCAATCTTTTTTTCAGGCTTGCCAGAATCCCTAAAAATGTCAAGATGCTTTAATAAACAGGGATGTTATATTCACAAAAGGAAACCAAAGCATGCAGAGCCCGAATAGCAACATTTCCTCATAATTAGCCTTCATCAATCAAGTAGTTCCCCTATCTCTTATGACTGCAAATTCCAGAATTCGTCATCTTGGCTATGTTGCCCAGGAATTCTGGGAGTTGTAGCCCCAAATATATCTGGAAGCACCAAGCTGGTAGAAGGATATTTGGAACAATGCTGGTGATACTTATCACCACAACAGACTGCACTGCAGTTTTTATAACTAATTCCATACACTCATTTTATTACAATATTTTGTAATATTAAGCCACTAAAATAAAAATATATTAACAGTTAACATTTACTTGAAGTCAGGAAATATACATGTTTACATTAGCATACAGTTTACAGCATTGGTGCATTGTCACAGTTACCTTATAAGCCTCTTATTGTTCTTATTAGACACTATTACATTCATGCCAATGAAATAATTGATTAAAAATGTTCCTGTTTCAATAGCCAAGAAAAATCCAGTACGCTCATTCAGCATATAGCAAAACACTTAAATAGTAATCAATGTCTCTATTTTTTTCTAATCATACATTTTGATAGACTTCAAAATGCATGCTTTCAGCAGCAGAATAAAGGAATAAATTTATTACTACCAATTGATCTATAAAATACCATTTTAACAATCTTAATACCATTATTTGGCTTTGTTGCATCTGCTTACTAAATGTTTTCTGTAGTTTTTTAAAATCTATCTTCTAATATATAGTAATTTCTCTGTTCAGCAACCTCTAGATTCTTAGACATTAAAAGGGCAACAAAAACATAACAAATTGCTTTGTGCATCTTAACATGTAATACACTCACTGCTGTGTCACATCAATATCATTAATTCATCTATTGCTCCAGAATGCACCCTGGATTATATCAGAATTCAAGTATGAAAATGAAAAAAAGTTGTAGGTTGGTATTCTACATGCATGTAAATGTTACACCTATTGCAAAAAATCAAATACAGATTTTATTATACACAATGTAGTCCTATCATCCTTGCTTTAAAGTTGTGCTTTCAGAGACATTTGCTTGAAGCATTCTTAGAAACAAAACTGAAATGTTTCCCTGCCCTTTTCAACTTTTCAGTTTAATCTCTAGTCTTGGGATTTTCTGATTATTTCCTATCCAAGCCTATCCTTGTTAATTTTTTCAAGATTTGCCAATGGTATTGAGATATGGTCATTTTGCAGCAATAGTTATAAGGAACAGGGCATATATGTTCAAAGTTGTATTCCTGGTCTACAAACTTAATTATGTTTAAATGTTCAATGCAAATTTACCAGAATCAACAAAACTAAATTATATGCAAGATAAGACAGGACAGGACTGGGGATTTCTGGAAGTTGAAGTCCACACATCTTAAAGTTGTTAAGGTTGGGAAACAGTGCCACAGTGCATTTCTGATCCCTTAAGCAAAGAAAAAAACTGGGATGCATTACATCTTTTTTAGTGACTTGTAACAATCATCAATAATTAGCAATGATCACAAATCAAATGAGGAAAAAAACACCAGTTTTCCTTCTCATGCATTCGAAGCAAAGTTGACTACTGGAGATGCATATTTTTATTTTACCATCAGTTTATAAATATTAGACTATACAGAATTTAAATGGGAGGGAACTGTTTTATATTTCCATTTTTTATTTTTTCTTCTTTTTTTACTTGCTGAGGGATGCTTATAATACTGAACAATTTCAGTTCTTAAGCCAGTTTTTCCACACAGTTGCTTCATGCCATACAGCATGTTCAACAATGAATAAAAAAGTATTATCCTTGCAGAGTTCTTTTCTATTTCATATATTAGGAGAAAAATGAAATAACATAAAGAAATAGCTAATACTTTACCTAATCAACTACACGTTGAAGTAATTCCAGTGTGAGACAGTGTATAAAAATAAAAGCTATGGTAGAGAAAAACATTTATTGATATTCACATTTAAGGGTGCCATCAACAACAAAGGAACAAAACTAATCTATTTCCAAAACAGCTATTACTGGAGAAGCCACCAATATTTAGGACCTTTTAAGTACAGATTTCTAGAAAAGAGAATAAGACAAGTTCCTAACATCCATATTATGTTACTGTTCCAGGGCTATAACCTGATTACTTAATACTAATTCCAACAGCCATGAGATGTCTTGTGCCTACGTATAAAAATATAAGAATAAATGCTAATATTCACTATTCCCAACTCTAGTTTTCATTTGTTTGTTTATGAAAACAATTTTACAATGTAAGGAAGCAAAGCCTTGTAAAAAATCCATATAAGAATTGTCATAAAAATATAGCTTCCCTTCTAAAATGTTCCATAGTTCTTTGGGATACCAGTGGCTCCCAATCAAGCAATATAGACAAAAGGGAGAAAAATCCATAAAAATATCACATCTCAAATATTGACTCATACATAGAATTCATCTTCAATGGAATCTCATTATTTAATAAGCTATCAATCTGATTTACAAGTATCTAAAGACAAAAAAGTTTTATTATTTACATTGTACATATTTTTTTTAAATTGCAGTGCTATTGGATAAAGGAATGTTTAATTAAAAAAATTAAATTTAAAAATTAAAAAAATTCAAGCCTAAGGACAACTCCATATAAGTGGCCCCTTATACTACGAAGAAGAAAATGTGCAGATTAGTTTCTTTCTCTTATTTCATCCATCCAATGTTTTGGAAAGGTATTTTTGAGAGCTACAATATTTTCATTAGATCATTAAGTGTAAAGTAACCTGTATTAGTAATGATCATGGACTGTATAAATATACTTGCTTGAAGAACAACTCTAGACAAAAGAAGCTGTTAGAAAAACCTATTTAAATAACTAAAATGTGGCTTGTTCACACTGTGTCTAATTAAAAGTAGAGAAAGTCAGACATTCTACAATCGCAGCAACTTTGTTGGATTTGAAGATTAAACAAATTAGTAAGGATGAAAAGGATGGAATTGGCAAAAACCTTTTCTTCACTGATGTGGTTCTCTTCATCGCAGCCAAGAAGATGGAACCCACTGAGGTTCTGTATCAAGTTTATTAATTAAACGAAGTAATTCTTGATATGCTTTGTCAATATCAGAATTCACAATCGCTGTATCGAAGTAATGGCCATTATTTTGCTCCATCTCTCTGGTTTTCTCTATGATTTCTCTTAGTTCTTCTGGCTGAAATTGAAGTGGAAAAAATAACCTATATCAGCAATATGTATCTTGCTGCCTCTCACATGCATGCAGATAGCCTTATAAAAAAATAGAACTCAGCTGCATAAGAGAAAGCAATGTACAAGACAGACAAAAGGATAAAAACTACTGATTTTCTTTTGTCTTTTTAGTCCAAAACATTTCTGACAAGTTTTAATAAACAGTGGATGTTTGTGAGGGGGAATCCAAAGAAGTCTATCTTTGTTTTCTCCTTGCTTTTATAAAATATACCTCCCTTAACCTAGTAGAAGTCACTATACAAATTTAGGCTATCTTTAAGAACTAGGGAAAATTATTTTGTTAAGTACAGTTGGATGTTAACTGCGACATCATCAACAGAAAAGGGAAATCAATGAAGTGAGAACCAAAACTCTATTAGCGCGAGTAGGTTAGAACATAACCACATAATTTTCCTCTTTAACCATTACTAATGTGACAAGGGCACTCAGCCATAAGGAAATTGGGATGTTACAGGAAAATATAACAAGGCTGAAAATATACACTGCTTAAAAAAATAAAGGGAACACAAAAATAAGACATCCTAGATCTGAATGAAATATTCTTAACTACTTTGTTCATTACATAGTTGAATGTGCTAAAAACAAAATCACACAAAAATTATCAATGGAAATCAAATTTAGCAACCCATGGAGGTCTGGATTTGGAGTTACACTC
>BHFT01003616.1:0-13857 GCA_004320025.1 Laticauda laticaudata
ATCAAGAAATGACAACACAGCCAACCTCCCCACCAGTATATATAGGGAGACAGCAGCTCTGATCACGCTTTGCTCACAAGAGCATGAAGCCGAAAGCACCAGCCTGAAGATGGTGAGTGGGATTTTGTCAAAACGTTGCCAAGATGCTCTCAATCTTACACAGGAAAAGACGTGAACATACCAAGACCTGCATACCTGTACCCGTGAAAATCTACGAAAAATCCTTCGGGTTATTATCCCATGTCATTGTAGTTGTGCTTTTAGAGTTGTAGCAACGTTTCAGCAGAATCTCATCTGCCATCTTTGGGTCAGGCCAACGTTTTAAACGTTGCTATAACTTTAAAAGCACAACTACAATGACGTGGGATAATACCCGAAGAAAGCTGAACAGCACACATGCAAGTACCCGCGAAAACTTAAAAACACACACACACACACACATACACACACACACACATATGTTTTAAGTCAGATTCCACATGATGTTCCCTCTTCTCAATTACATTCTAAGTCATGTATTTATTTCAAAGGTATTGATATGTTCAATTAATTTTGGGAACTGATAATAGTCTTCCCATTGCAATTCTCATAATCCATTTTAACTTTATTCATTGCTTTGTTAAATATCAATTAATATTCTTATAGTAAATTCTCATTTCCATATCTATTTCAGTTAAATTTATATCTAGTTTAGCAATAATCCTTAACAAAACATCAGTTCCAGTCTTTTCTATTTTTAAATCTATATTCTTAAATATTACAATACATTTCCGTGCAGAATCTCTTTTCCTATTCCTCTTCTACCCATCATCTCCCATCCTTCTGACTATATAATTTATTTTCATTTTTGCTTGCTTTCTATTTCCCATCATTTTCTGGTGCTTTCTCCTTTTTCCCCTATTGTTTCCCTCCATTTCTTACTCAAATTATTTATTTTATCCCCTTCCCTCTCTTGATCTTTCCTCTGTAATTTCCTCTTCTGTTGTTTCCTTTTCCTTTGTTTAACTTTCCAAACAATTCTCTCTTTGTTAATCATATCAAACCTTAAAGATTTAGCTTTAATTCTTTTTTTTCTTGTTTTAATGTTGGTTGTTCTACTTGTTCTGTAGAGCTGGTTTCTTCTTTATTTAACTCCTTCCCCTCTGGTTCTCTTTGTTCTTCTTTGTCACCATTTCTAATTTTTGTAGTATAATACTGTACATTTCCAAGCTTTCTTTCATCATTTCCTTCATGTTTTGTAGTTCTGATCTTATTTCCACACATATGTCACCCATTTTATATATTTCTTTTTTTCTTTCTTTAATATTTATATCCAATCCGATTGTCCAGTAATTTATTTCAACCACCATCTTTTATATTTAATTTCAATAGTCAATGTCTTTTTCTTTGTTTCCAAGTTTCCTTCTGTTAATTTCTTTTCCAACTCTTTTTTTTCAGTCACCAATTTCTTCATGTATCTCTTTTCTATAATGTTCTAATACTTCACTTTTGGGGGGGGTTTATTTTATCATAATAGAATTCCTCTTATTTCATTTCACATTCCAATTTTAAACAGACCAAGCACTTTTCAAAAAGTCACTGAATTTTTTCCTTGGTGGTTTCAATTCTGCTTCCATGTCCCACCCTTTATTTTTTGCTTTTCCCCTTTTTTAAGCTTTTATTAATTTAGCTAATTCCAATTATTAGGTATTATTTCTTTTTAACATGTTTAAAACCAGATCTTTTATAGTCAAACGTTTTCCTCTAAATTGTCCACATCCAGATTAACTCTTCTCAAAGTCCAAGTTCACAAATTCCCAATTTTCTTCTCTCTCTCTCTAGCTGCCACTTCTACAATCTTTAATAAAAATTCTTTCTTTTAATTCTGGCGTACCTTTTAATGTCTAATATTTCTCCTGGTCCACACACCATTCACAGCTTCACCGCTCCAGTCTTAGTTTCCCGGATTGCCTCTCATCTTCATGGTGGCCATTTTAGGCTACCGCTGCAGCTCATTTTCAGAGAGGGTTTTCCTTGCCAGGGAGTGGAGATGCAACTCCCCTCAACCTGCCAGGCAGTCCCCCTTTCTTCATCACCCCTATAAGGTGGTTCTGGTCCCAATTGGGACCTTCCAACGAGAGAGCATGGAGCATAACCGCACATGATTGCGGATTCTGCTCTGACATGATGGGAGCACAACCAGAAGTCAAAAGGACCTTTTGCTCTTGTGCATTTAATTGCCTTAATTATTACACTGAATGAGCTTTCCTATATCTGTGTCCTACAGATATTCCTGTGAAGGTGAAGGGAAAGAGTATTCCTCTTGTATTGTACAGATTTCCCTGGTGTTGTTATGGGCTAGGGCAGGGGTGTCAAACTCACATCATAACATCATCATGTGATGTATCATGATTTCCCCCCCCCTTCACTAAAATGGGGGTGGGCATGGCCAGAATCTGGCCTGCAGGCCATGAATTTGACATTCCTGGGTAGGAAAAGTATTAAGTTCCAAGTATTCTAGCACGATTTCAGCCATAACCTTGTAGTTATCAAGGAGGGACCTACTGCTTTATTTTGAAGGCTTGTTATGTTGATTTCTCCACTTTATGATCTCCTGGTTTGCATGACATCTTTGGGGGGGATGCTTCACTTGTGAGGAGACCAAGGACATTCTCATTTACAGCTTTTTCTTCAAGGCAAAGAAAGACCACTAATGGTATCATCTATCACTCAGTAATCATCTTCTGACCTGGCATTTTGCTTACCATGGTTATCTCAGCAGCATCAGTCAACACATTTTCAATTTTGACAGTTTTTAGAAACAGGGCTAAGATTTTAATAAGAGTAGACACCATCCCCTAGTAGCGCAATAGACTTAAAATATTCCTTGTTTTAATGTTTCTAAGTTTCCTGGTTACTGATATGTTTAAATTGCTGTCTGTTTTAATGCAGAAATTCCCTTGACAGTGGAGAGTTTTTGTTAACAGAAAGGTTCAAATTAAGTAACAGATTCAATCTTCAGTTCTATTTTAAGCCGTCCTGAAAAAGTTGGTGCCTTCTGTAGTCTCCTGTAGGCACCAAAATGCAGAGTTAAAAGATTGATTGGAACCAATATGGGATCTAATTTCATGCATTTCCAGAATAAATTTCCTTCTCTTTATAATTTTTCCCCTTATTGCTTTGCTTATTTCTAAAAATGGCTCAACCATTTGCCATGAATGGAATTCATTTGGCTTGGATCTCTGGGTCAATTATTTTATATAATCAATATTTGGGAGTGTAAATCCTCAGCAGAAATTTGATTCCACCAAATCAATCAAGTATGATAAGGGCCAAGGAGTTATGAATATGGACCTGATATCCAGTATCTTCAGCCCCATCTTGATAAATCTAAGGGTGGTTCTATTGATTTTTACCTGAATTCTTTGCCCTATTGAGAAATTTGTTTTATGCATTTTTTTCTATTCAATTTGAGATGACTGTTCATACAAGCCATTTAGAATTTGCAGCTTAATCGGAGGAAATGAGGAAAACAAAGTGGGAGAGCTAGAACAGGAATCTCCAAACTCAGTAACTTTAAGACTTGTGGATTTCAACTCCCAGAATTTGGAGAGTTGAAGTCAACAAGTCTTAAAGTCACCAAATTTGGAGACCTCCCGGCTACTGCATAAAGGTATGGTGGCTAGTATGCATGGGTTTGCATGCTTTTGTTTAGGATTTAATGTAAACAGAATGGGTTAGATTAAACTAATAGCATTTTAAATAGGAAGCCTGATCTTGGAAGCCTTTTGCGTAGCAATTTTCTCCTATAATAAACAACACCAGCAATACTTCTGGAACGTGAGACTACAGTGAAATGTAAAATGTTGTTAATGTTAACTATCGACAAGGCATTCATATTCTGAAAAGAAAAACACCTATTAGTCTTCTTCTGATTGGTGATATTTTAACACTCTCTCTCTTCAGAAGTTTTTCCCTGGTTACATATCCTTACATTTATGTATGCACTCCATAAGGCGGAGTTGACCTCTGAAAGATGTTCTTACTCCAGTGAAATACTGTACACCTTCCACTTTCTCCTAGCCAGTCTAATTCATCTCTGACGTCAGAATATTATAGTGGTTTAAGGATGAGTGTGAGAAAATAAGCTGCCAAAACTCAGCAGCAAGTGGAGATAAGGTTGCAGGAGATAGTAAACACAGGCTACACCTGATTTTAGGAAAATCGCATAGTAAAGCTGGAAGATGATCCATTGATGTGCCCATGAGCTCCATGATGACTGACATCTTGAATTTTATTTTATTAACATGGATCTATTAATCTCCTGGAGAACTGATCTCTCTCTCTTTGTCTATCTGTCTGTCTATCTATCTATCTATCTATCTATCTATCTATCTATCTATCTATCTATCTATCTATCGCTATCTAAAACAAATTGGAGAAGTACTAATAGGAATAGGCACCTTGGGGGCACTCCCAAAATAACTGGAGCACCACTTGAACACCATTGACATTGAGAAAATCACTACTGGTAAATTGCAAAAGGCAGCTTTACTCAGAACAGCTCACGTGCTGTAACAATACCTTTAGCACATCCATATGTTTTTTGTTTTTGTGGGTTGCTCTGGGAAACCTAGATAGTATCTCCCCATTTAGTTCTGAGGGCAGGACAATTGTAGTGAACCCACTTACATTCCCATTGAATCAAGCTGCTTTGATATGAATCCCATTTGGTCTGGTTGCATAGCCTTTTCAGAGATGTAGGTTAAATGGGATTTTCGTGGCCACCCTCAGAACTGTCTAAATAACAAATTGTATCTCCATATATTTCAGGGGGATTCAATCTTAATATCCCTGGGCCCAGTTCCTGAGAAAGAAAGACAGATTCTCCAGAGAAGACCTATGTGTGCTCTCAAAGACTGAGCCTTGGGTTCATGGGGCTTTTTCCACAAAAATGCCAGCTAATTTCTGCCTTAGTTGTTTCCTTTTCTCATTCTCTTAATGAAACCTGGCTTGAAAAATGGAATGAGCAAATATATTTAAGGTATTGTTATTATAAACCATGAAATGGCCTTAAAATGCCTAAATCTGTAAAGGAAGTATATGAAGTTTCAGTGCGGCTCATTTGAATGAAGAGCTTCTTCTCTCACCCCTTGTCTGACCTCCTGTACTTTATCTTATATGAGAATCAGCTTTATGGTGTTAATTGTGGGGTAAGTAAGCAGTTACTTCCTAGCACAAATCAGCTAAAGTCCAGGTTTGCTATAAAGGTCCTAAAGATCACAGTTCTGGGTTTCTTCAGGTTTCAATTTACCAGGCCTGAAACACTTAAAAAGTAGGAGGAGGAGCAGTTGGGGGAATGGTTGTTTTACAGATGACCTGGGATTTCACTGCCTCCTCTGTCTCTTAAAATGACAGCCCTGCACCAGCCTCCCTACAAACAGATTTCTCCCTACTGAACTTTACCTCTTGGTAACTTACATCAATATATGAAATCGCTTGGCTTCCTGGAATGGTTTAGCAGCCATTCAGGGAAGTGAAATGTTCTTACCTACAAAACGAGTAAGAAATTGAACAAATTTTATTTTTAAATTGAAGACATTGAACTGTTGCTCTTGTATTATAATGTATAGGTTCTCCCTGTGATTGAGCCAATCTTCCTGCCCCCTCCAATTATTTTGAAAGGACAGTGTTTAATGGGTACTCTTACAGAATGGCTGTATGTGATGCTATGCCTGGGGACAAATCCCCTATTTGGCAGAGCACAATTGTTACTCCTAATTGTAACTTACTTTTTTTTACTGAGCAGCTGGGTACACATCCAAGCAAAGCCCTGAGCTGCAGATAACTGCCATTTTATTTTATAAAATATTTTTGGTCTTGGAGGTCTTGCTGGATATAAGCATTATGCTGCACAATGACACTTTGCTTTTGTAGTATAAGAGCTACCTATAAAATAAATTAAATTGATATTGTAAAACTAAATCAGATGGGGAGGTGTGCTGTTGTACCAGGAACCGCAGAAACAATTTTGAGGATCTAGCTTTTTATTTTATTTATAAACTTTAGAGACTGCCCATCTCATGAAGAGTGACACAGAAACTATAATACTTTTTAGTCTAGGGAAAGTGAATGAGTCAACTATATATATTTATATGTAAATGAGTCAACTACATATATTAGTATATGTTGTAAATGAGTCAACTACATTTATTTATATGAACATTTGCTTTCAGGTATGTGCATACAAATTAATTGAAATGTGCCTTACTTCTTTTTAAATCGGTAAGATAAGTTCAAAGGAAAAACTTCATAGACTGAGGCTAGTTATTGTCCACCTGACTAGATTAAGGCTAATACATTATGGAACTAGACAATACTTTGTTTATTCCAGGGGTGTCAAACTTGTGGCACGCAGGTCAGATGCGTCATGCGTTGGCCATGTCCGTGCCCAGTTTAGTGAAGGGGAAAACGTTGCAGTACGTCACGTGACAATGCCATGATGATGCAAGTTTGAAACCCCTAGTCTATTCAGTGTCCGGATCATTGAATGGCTTTGAAAATACCTATCCATTGTAGAAGGCAAAATCTTGAATACTTTACTACCAGCTTAGGTACCATCATCAGTGTAGAAGAGGGTGAAGTTTGTGGGCTGCTTATACATAATAGATGTTGCTGTCACACATTACACTTGACAATATACAACACAAGAAGTGTACCATGTAGAACAGGTAGATAGGAAAGTGGCAGAATTTATCTTTGAACATTGGAAGATATGTAGAAAATTTATCAACACAGACATATTAAAACACAATTTCAACTGGGAAACTATTGCCAAGGTTGAGAAATACTGGTTTATAGCCCTACAGGGATTGAAACATTCTATATCCAGGGCCCTCAACAGCCTTTATTTTTTTAAAAAAATATGCCTCTAGGTCTTGCAAGGGAAATTAGAGACATTCATAGTATTGGAAGAAACGTCCATCTGGGTTCAGTTCCAAGTGGGAAGAAAGACACTGGAAACAAGGAGACTCCTTGGAAGGATATTTTAATGGTGGAACAGGATCAAATAGTTTGAGGTCCTGGGCAAAGAAGAGCACATGGGTGAGAGAGGGAGGGAGATTTATGCTCTCTGTTGGGCTTTGAACTTGCTTTCTGTTCCTGTGGCAAGAAATGTATCCTGATGGGTTGTCAGACTCCCATGGAGCCATGCAGGGGTAACTTTGTAGGTAGTTTTGAGTCCCAGGCTTGGTTGAATTTTGCTGGGTAATGTAATGAAGGGGCTTTGGGCAATTCCTATTGTGGCTTAATGGCTTTGTCCTGGTTTGGATCTGAGTGAAGGTTAATCCTATCACCCTGGAGTTAAACATCTTTTGTCTTGTAGATAGGGTGGCTCAATCTTTCTGGGGCCTTTCACGAGGGTGGGGGCTGCTTTCCAAAAGCATGTTTCTCCTTTTCTCATCCAGGGAAGCATAATATTGTGCCTTTTAAAAATTTCCTAGAATATTTCATTCTTCTAGGATAAGGGTGGGTGCTAACTTTCTACAATAGAAAATAGCAAAGAGCATTTTAGTGCTCTGATCATGACTGTGGAATTTCTTTCCCAAAATGTTCCCACTTTGGAACTCAACTGCAGTTCCACTCCAGATTATACGAATCATGTTATCTTATCCTGATTACTTTATTTATTATGAAACTCCATTTTTTTCTGGGAGAGAAGAAAAAGAACATGTGTTAGATCAGCCAGTCCAAACACAGTCTCTAGTTTATAATTCACAGAACAAACTCTTGTACGGATAGCCATTTGTAAACAAGAGCATTTAGGAGGAAGATTTCAAAGAAACTTCCTTTGGCAGCCATTTTCTCTGCAGTGGCTTTTCTCTTTTTTCTTTTCCTTTTCTCCCCCNCCCCCCCCCCCCCCCCGAGAAAAGCTTTAAATAAACAGGCTGACAAGTGATGAAAATGAACTTTAAATAGGCAAGGGACTATTTCTCTACATTATTACAGGGGTTGTATGTTTATTTGTTTCTTTTTTAAACTCAATGGATTCCAAGAATGGGTCTCAGATCCTCCAACATTTTTTAAATTAAGAGTGCAATAAGATGCAGAAGCAGTAAGCACTCACATATTTTTCCCATTTGTCCCCTTTTATTGGCCACAGCAGTTGAATCTGTAATGACAATTAAACATTAAGCTTCTTTCTATTGTTATCCATGACCCAACTTGAACAGCGGAATTACTTCAAACAGCATTCTAGGTTTGCCAATTCCCTGATGTCTTGACAGAAGATTTTTTTTTTTCAATATGAAGCTCTGCCTTATTATATTTAGCTTTCCTCGAATTAAGAATTTTATTCTTCCTTTTAATTCAGTCTCATATTTTATATTTTGCTTTCTGCTTCTCTTATCAAAAACGTCAGCCAACTCACCAATTGAATCAATGGTGGAAATGGAAAACCCATTGTCACAATGGTTTGTATCCCTGGGCCAGCTTCTTCTGTGTAGTAGCAATGATTCATCATGCTAGTTCATCTGAAAAGGCTTTTGGTAATCCTACCTGTACAACATGTTACCTGCCTAAAATGTTAATGAAAGCTTTTCATTATAACCTAAGCATAGCAGAATGGAAAGATGTCAGTTTCTAACAGGCGTGATTTTGTCACAGCAGTAAAAAAAAAGTCTGCCTTTATATTTTACTCAGGGAGAAGGTGTAAGTTGATGAGGAGAAAAGATAAGGTGAAAGAGCAAAGCAGCAATTTTCAAGTCGCCCGAATCACCGAAGACATTTTTCCCAACCTCAAGGAATGCACTGAAGGCCCACGATATTTAATTCATAGGTACCAGGTTAGAAAATGTGAAACTGTGAGTTCTAGTCATGCCTTGGGCACGAAAGCCAGCTGGGTGACTTTGGTCCAGTCATTCTCTCTCATCCCATCCCAATTCATTTCACAGGGTGGTGGTTGTAACGAAATTTAAGAGGAAAAAGGTATGTTTGAAATGTTCACAGCCTTGAGCTATTTATGAAAAAAAAAATGAAGTCAGCATAGAAACAAATAAACAAACAAATTCTCAATCAGGGCTTTGTATCATTTAGTAAAGGCCTGGTCCCACTGCACTTACAGATGCAAAGAGGATCTAAAACGTTAAAAAAAGCTTGCCATCCATTGGAAAACGCTATGCATCTTTTGTGTACTCACTGCAAACATGTTTCATACTCTCTATCCATCGAGCATCCGTCCACTGCGATTTCATCCATGCAAGAAGTTTTGAGCTGCACAAAACTTTGTGAACGGGGAATGATCTTTCCACCGTGTACGATACATCCGTGACATATACGGGCAACAAACGTTCTATGTCCATTACTCATCTTTAAATGTCTGCTGTATCCTCTTTGCATCCTCTGGCCATCCCCTCAACTCACATCTGCTGCAGCTGAAAACGGAAAGAGGGAAGAAACAAAGGTTCATGGAACGTCTCACACAGCGCTTGTAGCACGGAAATAGAAAGGATGTAAGCGTATGCATCTCGTATATAAGTATTAAAAACGGACAAAAATGTTTGTATCTGGGATGTATCTTGTATATTTAGGATTTCTGCAGTATGTCTAGAGTATGTAAGACAGCCCATAGCAGACAACCGATATTTTCTATAAAAAGGGGCAGAAAATCATCTGGATCGCTGGATAGGGTGGACCATATAGTCCACTATGGTTGCACTCGGAGGTTTAACTATCCCACAACTATCCTAATCTATTCCACAAGCATGCAAAGGCTTAAACCCATTTTTTCAAAAGTTTTCACCAAACTTTATTAAGTAAACAAAATGAACCAAGTAACACTAAGTGTCTTAAGCAAAGATAACTTTATTAACTTCTTAGGTACACTTATGATTTTATTAAATAAGCAAAATGAACCAAGTAAACTGTATTAAGAGTCTTTAAGCAAAGATAACCCTCATTAACTTTCTTAGATAAACTTTATGAACTTTATTAAATAAGCAAAAATGAACCAATGTAAAGTGTCTTAAGCAAAGATAAACTCAACAACTAAACAACTCAGTCTCGTGACATTATTCCTCAGTCACTCTGAATCATTGTCATGGTCTCAGCTGTTAAGCCGGGCAGGGACTGGTGCGGAGGTGGCTGTGGCTTGAGTGCTGTCTGAGGCCATCAGTTGTGGGTGCCTTGGCCCCGAGGGTACAACAGGTGGTTGGTGTGTTTCAGGAAGCTACTCACAGAGCTGATCAGTCCCCGTGAGGTTGAGAGGCCTTCATCAAGGCATTTGAGAAATCAGCGTGGCAATACTGATGACAGATTGTACATTGACGGGCTTAGCTGTGGGGTGGAGGAAGGGTTGGAAGGAGTGTAGTGGGTGTCTAGTCTGCAGCTGGGTGAGGACTGGCATCTGTGGCGTCCGATGAACCTGGGCCTGACTGGGAAGTTCTGCTTCTCCTGTGGGAAGTCCTGTAGTCGTGACGCTTGGTGGTGACGGGGCTGTTGAAAGCCGTGGAAGGGCTGTGACATCGTCTGGGGTGAGAGCAGACCTGGACTGGGTAGGAGCCAGCTTCCAGCTGGGCTGTGAGGGTTGTGGCAGAAGTGCTGTGATCTTCTGCTTCATCACCTGGTACTCCGCGGCTCCTCTCGCGCCAGGTCCCTCCACGAGGTTCTGGCTCATCGCAGTTGTGAAGGTGTTTGGCCGCAGTCATGCGCTGCCTGCCTCAAGTGCGCACACTGAGACGGACGGTTCTGTGCTCAGCTCTTGTGTCCTGATCTCCAAACCACTGTGGTCCTGGCCTCCAGTCTGCCTCTCTGCCTGCACTCCTCTGGAGCTGGGAGGTGGGTGGGGGGTGGGCGGGCTGGCCTCTGGTGACTGCTGCTTTTCCTCCATTTGTGACAGCAGGCGCATCATCTCCATGGGATCCTCCAAGTTGCCGAGCATGGAGGAGCGCAGCTTTTGGGGAGGGTCTCTGCTGCTGGGCCTCCTGAAGACACCTGCCTGGACAGGCTCGCTGGCTTCTGGCTGAAGAGGAATGGCTGTCTGTGGGCTGTTCGAGGGAGAGGGGTGTCAGAGGGGCTGCTCCTCGGTGGCGGATCTCAACCTTCCAGGAAACTGCACTTGGCCATGTGTACATCTCCCGGTCAGTGAGCTTGACAGCGGCCTGCCAGATTTCTTGAGGTGTAGCCTTGCCATACCAGGTGTGCATGTGCTTCCACCATCCAAGGAGTCCTTCTGCAGTATATCCCAGGCTCTCTGCCTTGTCTCTGCAAGACTGCCTGGCTTTCTTCTTGGTGTCCCGATACAGTCTATGGCCTTCTCCAGAGGTACTCGTTCTCCTCAGCCATTCCAGGCACCTCATCCTCATGCCCTCAGAAAGGGTGTACTGTTTCTCTCTCCCTTCTCCTTCCCTTGCTTCTTCCTCCCTCTGGCAGGGGCTTCAGCATCAGGGCCTTCTGGAGATTGTTCATGGCCTTCGGGGGCTTGAGGAGCAGGGCCTTCAGGGGCTTGAGCAGCAGGGCCTTCGGCAGCAGGGCTTTGAGGGGCTTGAGGGCCTTGGGGCTGGTCCACCACAGGCAACAGCCAGCAAGGTTCAGAGTCAGTGCCGAGGGGGTGGAATGCTGGTTCTGGCCTTCTCACTTGCCAGGGCTTGAACAAGTAGGCACGGGCTTCCTCTTCTTCCCTGACCCTGACCGAACCATGGTGTTCCTGCAAGATGTATCTGGGCAGCACGTCCTCCTATGTATGCTGACTGCGTGCATGCTGCACTTTATATGCGCGAGCTGATGCAATTCATACTCCCGCGTGCGCAAGTGAACACTTTGCATCCGATATACATCGCGCGCGGCATCCCCTTTAATTTCCTCTCGGCGTCCGTGATGCATCCGCTTTGAATCCGCCCTCCGCTATGCCGTCCGCTTCTAAATTCTCTCCGCGAACCCCTTCGGAGGTGTCATCCGCTTTCAACCGCTTTCATCTGCTAGGCTTCCTATAACATCCATTAAACATCTCCGCTACATACTTACCCACGTCCGTTTTTTTCCGTTTTTTTTTTCCATTCTGTTTTATCAAATTTTTCACCACTTTTTGGAGGCGGATGACAACGGATGGAGCCATCCCTGAAATTTTGCTCGTCCGCTGTGTCCTTTATGCATATGTTTTGCGTCCGTTGGCCAGTGGGACCGGGCCTTAATATATGTCTCTTGCTTGCAGAGCAATTGTACCTATTTCTTGCCTTAGGCATGAAAGCCACTGAGCGACTTTGGGCCAGCCACTCTCCCTCAACCCAATTCACCTCACCGGATTTTTGTTGTGAGGGAAATAGGAGGAGGAAAAAGTATTAGATTTGTTTGCTGTCTTGAGTTTATAAAAATAATAAAGGCAGTCTATAAAATATAAATAAATAAAGTAAAAAAAATTCTCCCAAGAAATATCAGTACCGCTGCACAAAATATAACAGCATCTTGACGAAGAGGACAAGGATGTAAATACTGAGATTGCAGCCTGCATGGAAAGCATCAAATGCCCTCTCCATGTTATTGTAGTCTAGCTCTGCTCCCTCTATGTGACAGACATTTAAAGGACAAAAACTGAGCATGATAAATGTCTACATACTGTCCTGTGCAGTTTTACTCTCAATTTTTCCTATTGTAAATAAGCCGTTCCAAAGTATAATTTAAGGGTGAGGGTTTATTGGGTTTGAAGGGTAAAATAGAAAGAATATTAAAATCTGGCCTTAACTCTATTTATTTGTATAAAACATCCTTCTGGTAAAACAAAACAAAAAAAACAAATCAAAAGGAAAAAGAAACCTTGAAGATTATATTTTGGATTTACTGAAATGGGTTTGATGTCATTTTTTTTCTTTTTTGGTCAGGCATCGCCCCCTTTCTTTCTTCTTAAAAGGCCAACCACATGATGAAAATAAGAACTCGCTCAGAATGGAGTCAATTGAGATCAGAATGTCTATATAGTCTCTGTTTAGGATTATCTTTAAAAAAAAACATATTTATTGGGGAGATTTTCCTTGGGTTTAGAAAACAAAACTGCAATTTGATGAAAGATACAACAGAGAACAGACAGTTAACAAGTATGTAAAAAAACTATGCAATGATTTTACTTATGAGAAGTGTTTTTTTTTTTTTGACCTGCTTTAATATTTCTAGGTGCGTGTTCAGTGCTCTTCTAATCATATTTCAAGATCTGTCCAAACGGAATCTCCTAGGAGTACTCTTAATCAAAATGTGATAAGCAACAATTTCAGTTTGTTTTCCACGGTAAGGTTTCTGGGAAAACTAACTGTTCACAAGCAGAGGTGGTTTGACAATGACCTCCAAGAGACTGCAGGGAATTCTCCTGCAAGCTATTTGACGATTTCATACCATTTCAGAAATTTAAATTGAATCCAGTGATGTCCAGCTAAAATATTGCTGAACTATCATTTTCACTCACATTCTCAAGGGCTGCAATGAAACATATTAAAGAACTGGGGTTAAAACACACTGGGAAATGCAATAAGGAAACATACCACTAAGTTTATGATGGATTGTTATGAACTCAATTAGTAGAGTTGAACTCTGGAATCAAAAATCAAATTGATCCTAAGAATTTTATGAGTTGCATCCTCAGTTTATTTATTTTTTATTTATTTGATTTGTCAATCGCTTACAAGATACAGGTATAAGAATAAGCACAGTTTTGAACACATGAGATAGATACTTATAAGAAAAATAAAAAGAAACCATAGGACAGGGATGGTAGGCACGATTGGTATGTTTATGCACGCCCCCGACAGGCCTCTTAGGAAGAGGGTGAGGTCAATAGTAGACAGTCTAAGATTAAAGTTTTTGGGATTTGGGGAAGAAACCACAGTCAGGTAGAGTATT
>BHFT01003617.1:0-16855 GCA_004320025.1 Laticauda laticaudata
GTATGCGTTGCGGATGCAGAATGGATGCGTTGGATACATTTTCCGCTCAAAAAGTTTTGAGCAGCTCAAAACTTTTGAGCAGCTCAAAACTTTTTGAGTGGATGGAACCTCAGTCGACGGATGCTGGACGGAGAGAGAGGATGAAAAGTGGAGGCAGTGAGTACAGAACGGATGAATCGGGTTAACCAATAGATGGCAAGTGTTTCTCTCCATTTTACATCCTCTTTCCATCCGTTGGTGCAGTGTGACATGGGCTTAAATCAGTAGAGGTCTCTATCTTATGTTGAAGGCTTTCAAAGTTAAAAAGTGTAGTAGTAAATATATAATAAATTCACATACTTCATAACGGAACAAAAATTTATTTTGCTATTCATTGACTTCTCCAACTAGGTTCCACTACACCTGCCTCAAGAATCTTAGCCTTCCTTATAGTCAGACAGAACTAGCTGGTAAGAATCTTATAGTCTCTTTCTAGGCTCTTCATGAATGATTTGGCAGAAGTAGACAGAAAAGGTACCCAGTTTACAAACAAATTTAATTTCTAAATGAGAAACAGATTTGGATAACTATCATGTTTATTTTAAATAATAAATTTTTAAAAATCATATAAGCCATTTAGTCTACATTTCTAAAATGTAATGTGTGGGTGCTTCAGTTGTAATCCAAGTTTTTAATGTTAAAGAGTTCTGCTAGCTCTTCTTTGAACAGGAGCCTTGAATCAAGAAGTCAAAAACTGCAATTTTGTTCTGTTTCGGGTAATAGCAATTACCTGATTCAGAAAATCCTAAAACCAGAGTCATTTAATCCTGTTAGTAATGTTTGAAGTATGCTTTTCTTTATCCAAATCCCTACAGCTTCCAGATATTGAAAGAACAATTCAAAAGCATATCTTGGTTTGGATGGATAAACTTTATTTATTTATTTAGTCAAATGCTTACAATATAATATAAATAAGAGTAAACATAAGTTTACTACTTTGCGTGACACAGCTGAATTTGAAAAAGCAGGAAAAAGGTCTTTTCTAACTGCTGCGCACTTGCATACAGTACTGCTCAGTGTCTGGACAGCTCAGGTCGTAAATTGCACTCATGCAACTTGCGCGACTCAGAGCAACAGAATCGATAGTTATACCGGTCAGATCCCATCCCTGATTGTAACTGATTTTATGTACTATGCTTAAGTCAAATCTTAGCCGGCATAGTTCAAGGTTGTCTAAGCCTAGAATCTCAAGTCTGGTGGTGTAGGATATTCTGTTGCGAATAGAGGAGTATAGTACTCTTCTTGTAAAATACTTCTGGACTTGCTCAATTGTATTAATGTTTGATATATAGTGCAGATTCCAGACAGCGGAGCTGTATCAAGTATTGCTCTACTAAAGGTTGTGTATGTCCTAATTTGCAAATCAGTATTACCAGAGGAGAAGCTTCGTAAGATCAGATTTATAACATTTAAGGCTTTTTTTGCAATGTTGCTGCAGTGAGCTCTGGTACTTAGGTCATTCGATATAAGAAATTCAAGATCTTTGACAGATTGAGGGTTGTCAACAAGGTCTTATCCGCCTAGCTTGTATTTGATGTATTGATTTTTTTTAACGAATGTATGGGACAGAGCATTTGTTAATCGAGATTTGGAGTTTCCAACTGTTTGACCATTCAGACACATAATCAAGGTTGCTTTGAAGGATGGTAGCATTGTCAGTGGTGTTGAATAGTTTGATGTCTGCAGTTACTAATAAGGTGATCACAAAGGTCATTTATATAGAGTGTAAAGAGTGTAGGTCCTAGAATGCTCCCTTGGGGAACACCTTTGTTAACTGGTGCAGGTTTGATAAGGCATTTCCTATTTTTACTAATTGTTGCCTGCTTAACAGGAAGGCAGTAATCCACTTATGAAGGGATCTGGAAATGCTGAAAATTTTAATTTTAATAGTAGTTTGTTTTGTACCACTGAGTCAAAGGCTTTGCAGAAGTCTATGTAAATTACATCTATTGCTTTGCCCTGGTCAAGTGATGTAGTCCGTATGTTTTTTGCAGTGTAGTAGTTGCAAATTGCAGGCAATTTTTTTCTGAAACCAAATTGTTTGTTGGAGAGTAAGTTGTTTCACTCTAGGTAGAAGGTAATGCATTGATTAATAATTGATTCCATAACTTTGTACATGACACAACACAATGAGATCGGTCTGCAGTTTTCAACCAGGCAGGAGTCACCTTTTTTGAAGATAGGGATGATCATAGGTTTGGTAATGAGCTAGTTCTGTATGAAATCTCATATATTATGCTTAGGGGTTCTGCTATGGCAGTGGAGAGTTTTTTAAAGAAGTATGCACAATAAGCCATCAGAGCCAATAGATAAGGATGGTTTTAGGTGACGCAGTGCGTTTTCTACAGTATCTTCAGTAAAGTCAATATCACTGCAGATAGTTGTGGTTCAATTAGGAAATGTGGGGCAAGAGCCATTACTGTTTACAAACACTGAACTGAAGAACGTGTTGAAAGTGTGTTCCTTAATGGCTTCATCACTATAGTCTTTCCCATTTGGTCCTTTTTGGGGTGGGGTGGTTTTTTAGTCTTTCAGTTTGGTGTTTACAAAGTTATAGAAGGTGAGGATTTTGTGCACAGAAGATTTTCCTCTTGCTTGCAGTGGTAATTGGTGCATTCTGCCTTTAATCTGTCAGCATAAGGTGTTGTATCAGTTTTTAAAGTTAGTTATGTATTTAGTTTTGTTTTTACACCATGAGGATTTCTTTTAGATTGAAGTTTTATTATTTTGAGTAAATTGTTTTTTGTTTTGGGGGGTTAATGGAACATATAGTTTAATGATTCTTTCTAGTTCAAGCAAGAAAGGATGATAATGCTCTTCTGTAGTATTACAGCCAGAGAACAGAATGCGTCAATCAAGAATTGATAAGTCAGTGGCTATGAGTTCATAACTGACTTTTTAAAAAATTGTATTTTGGGAATCCATCAGTATGATCCTCTTTGAGATGATGTAAATTTAGACAAAAGTCGATCATGCTATGGTCACTGTTTGATAACATTGTTTGTTCCTGTATTTGTAGGTCATAAATTGAGTTTGAGCTGTTGCATAAGATGAGGTCTAGGCAGTTGTTTAGTCTAGTGTTGTTACATACTAATTGATCCAGTCTCAGTGTGATAATGGCATTGTACATGGTTGCATGAATGGGTTCAGATGTACATTCATTTAGTGTCCAATTTATAAGAGATAAGTTGAGGTCACCAAGAAAAATAAGAAGGTGTGGGCAAGAGGCAGCCCATGTCAGTGGTGAAGTTAGCTTGTTTGCATGACTTATATCATAGTCGGGGGCTTGATAGTAAGAAGCGGATTGAGGTATTTAAGGACAGTTCACAGACGATGGTCTCAGGAAGAGCAAGCTCTTGTATAATCTGAATCTTTTATAGATTTAGAGACTTTTTATACAATATAGCAACTCCACCTCCTCTAAATTAGTACCATCTTCATATTTGGACCATGGGGCACAGAGGTAGACCTAGTGGGAAACAGCAAGTAGGCCAGTATACTGGAAACAAATCCACCCATCTTGTCCATGTTGAGAAAAAGATAACTAGTTGAGGATGTGGGCTCAGATACAATTCACTGTATCTTTCTGAATGCTTACTATATTTTCTTTGATCTGTGATATTATTATTCACATGTTTGTGACTAAGATAGTTTCCACTACCAATTTGGTTGCAAGGTCATTTTATATTATCATTCAAGCATGTGGATCTCTTATTAATTCTGTAAACAGAGCTTAGTATAATTCAAGCTGTTTGATTATACAGAAATCTTTACATTTGAAGCTTTCCTTCTTTCTCCTACAGATAAAAATTGTAATATTATCAGGATTTTCACATGCTGTCTTAGCCATCTTGCCTTAGACTGAGATAAATCAACAAGAGCTCATAAAACTCATCTCTGTTAGAATGCTGATCAGATTAAAACTTTTCAAATAATGAGTCTGTAACTGATTTTGTATGTGGTGTTAGGTAAAAAGTAGGTGAATTATGCTAATTATCTCATTTCTTTTGTTTTTTTGTTTCATTTGTCTTATTTTTATAACATAAATAAATAATAGTATCTAAGCTGGTACAAGCTGGTTCTTGTACCAGCCCCTAATATGATACAATATATTTTCAGGAATGTCTTTGGGGCCACAACAGTTACACTAGAATAGTAGAACATATTCTGGAACTAAGTGATCCTTGAGTTTGGCTGTTTTCTTGCAGATGTTTTACTACCCAAACTAGGTATCATCATCAGTTAACATCAATTTAATTAGCTTGGGTAACTAAATTTCTGCAAGAAAACAAGCAAGCTAGAAAGCACCAAGTACAACTCATTTCAACTCTGAGCTACAAATATTCTTTTACTGATATTCTGGAAAGCTAATTTGTCTTTTATAAATATAACTTCTCTAGCATGGCAGCCAGTTTGAAAGCAAGTCTCCCATGGCAATTACTTCATGGATATGTCCACCAAATTGTATCTCCCTGTCAAAAAAAAAATGATGTCTGTTTTCTTAAACAAAGTACTGAATAAACACAAGATTTACACAACAACAGTCTGTCACAATCCCTAGTTTCAGGTTATTGCATATCATGAATTTTGCCCTAGGAGCTATAATGGTTAGCTTCATGATATCCAGTAAGTCAAAACTAAATCTTAATTTAGTAGGAGCAACAAGGTGAAGGACTGTAAAAAAAATATCAAGATGGCAGTTGTGACCATGTGTCAGACTCTGCAATGCACATAAAAAGAAACATACAACTGATCACATAATCACAGCAATAATTATGACTTTTTTAACCTACTGTCACTTGTATAATTTAGACTACATCAATGAAACAAAAATGACAGGATTACTATATATATATTTTCTGCATTTAAATGAGTTATACACACCCAGGGGATATAAAAAGTGTACACGCCCCTGTTAAAATGCCAGGTTTTGAGATGTAAAAAATGAGACCAAGATAAATCATTTCAGAATTTTTTCTACCTTTAATACAACACATTGGAAAAGATATTGTCCTCTTTCCAAAAAAACTAAGGAAGTGAACATAAACCCCTTGTCTATTTTTATATAGCAAATATATAAGATAAATTGTATTGAGGAAAAGAAATGATCATTAGGTCACTCAATTACAAGAGTAAAAAGAGAGTTTGACATCCTATCCATTATCCCAAATTGGCTTTTATTTACAACTTTCCTGAATTGCAGGAAATTGTATATTTTCTCTTGTCACATGTTGCCTGGTTTCCTAGTATGGAAAAACAGAAGCTTGAGTTAAACTTACTGTCAACTTTTGGCTTTATCTCAGAATTTCTTCAGGCTGACAACCACAAACTTTTTAAGCCCAGATGAATTTATTTATCTCTTGTATAGAACTAAGCTGGGTCAAATTCAAGTCATTGGTTTCCTTTAAAACAGAACAGATGGGTCTGGTTTTTTTTTTTCTGGGACAGATATCTTTGAGATGTAAAAAAGCAAAACAAATTGCTCTATAGCTTATTTGTAGTAT
Source organism: Laticauda laticaudata (assembly GCA_004320025.1). Lineage (NCBI taxonomy): Eukaryota > Metazoa > Chordata > Lepidosauria > Squamata > Elapidae > Laticauda > Laticauda laticaudata. Next base: position 5,544 of record BHFT01003617.1, read on the forward strand.
GTATAAACACACAAACTGCATTATGAGAATAAAGCCAGGGTCTTACTGTTCTAACTTTAATTTGTATGCAGTTAAGAAAGTACAAATAATACTGAAATTCCAGAGAGGGTTTAATCTGCTTAATTTAAAAGTTCTATTGCCTAGCAGGGCTATGAAATACTTTCATTGGGAAGCTCTCAAATGAATATTCGCATAGTACATTTATTGAGACATGTATTGAATACTACAGTATGCTGAATCTCACAATCTGTCACTTTATTTCTTAATTGCTGGTGCATTTCACTGTCTCCACCCCCACCCTACCCCGACAAAACTGAGTCTAAAGACATTGGCAGAAAAACACTCTCTACATATTCATATAAATATTTTGATTGATTGTATATAAACTGATCAATGATTAAGGAAAAAAATCATTTGCATTAACTTTGTTAAAGAAAACTTCCTTTTCTGTTGCACTGTAGCCTGTCTTGTTCACCAGGGTGCCCTAACATGTCAGCACATAGAAGAATGGTACAGATCAGCTGTCCCAACCCTTTCTGACTCAATAAACTGGCAGAGACAGCAGCAGCGACAAGAAGAAATGGGATGGCTGTGCATGCGCACCACTTTCATGAATACAGTTTCATGCATGCACACACACCACACACATATACACATACACTGTGTTTGTGGTGAGCCTCACTATGTCCACCACCATCACCAAATTCAGTTTGAAATGTTCTGCAAGGAATATGGTAGGTGCGGGGGCAGGATCCTCCACTAGATCTGGTAGGGGGCATCGTTTGAGTGCATCGGAATGCAGAATGCTCTTTCCAGGTATGTGCAGCATACTGTAATTTATACTTGTCTTTTCTTATTTCCATCTCTTTTATCTCCTTATCTTTCCTAATATTTCTATTGAGCACTTTTAGTGTTAATACAAATAACAATGGCAACAAGGGGCATCCATGTCTTGTCCCTTTCTCAATTTAATTTTTTCCATCAATTCTCCATTTACCATCACCTTTGCATATTGTTTATAATATATTATCTTAATCGTTTTAAAAAACCTTTCCCCATTTCTTCCATTTGTGTCAACATCAACTGCCATTTTACATTGTCAAAGGCCTTCTGTGCATCCAAGAATATCAGCGCCATCTGTTTTTCAGAGTGTGCTTCATAATATTCCAAAGTTTTTAGGGTTATTCTCATGTTGTCCTTTATTTGTTTCTTAGGTAAAAATCCATTTTGATCTGAGTGAATAAATTGGTTTAAATGTCTCTTTAGTCTTTCAGCCTTTATTGAAGTAAAATATTTTATAATCCAAATCAAAAGTGATATTGGTTTATAGTTTTTAATCTGTTGTAAATCAGTATCATATTTTGAAATAAGAGTAATGTATGCCTCCATCCATGAATTAGGTATTTTTGTCCTAGTCAATGTTTTATTTACTACTTCTAATAATGTATCACTTAAAGAATCCTGTAGGATTTTGTACAGTTCTGCTGGTAGGCCATCTTGCCCTGGTGCTTTTCCATTATTTTGTCTTTGATCTGCCCAAGTGCTTCTTTCAAAATTTGTTTCTTGTATGTTACTAATTAACTTTATTGTTGCCCACATCATATCTATTCTGGATCAAGACAAATGTCTGAGTAAAATGTATATTGTTTATTTTTTGAGTATCTTTCTCTCCATAAATCTTGAATTGCTAATTCATCTGCCATTTTGAAGAATGATTTTGGCAATATTTTCTTGTTCTTTTTGTTTGTTTTTTGTGTTTTATAGACCAATTCTACATCCACTATTGCATTGAAATCTCCTATAATACAAATATATTCTTGTCCCAATTCCATTATTTTCTTATATAATTTTATCATAGAACTCTTCTTGACTTTCATTTGATGCATCAAATGATCACCACTAACAATGTTTGTTTAAAATTCATCAATATTTCCATCATTAACACTCTCCCGTTGTTATTGTGATAGATTTGTTTCATTTTATAGTATTCTTTATATATAATGCTGTTCCTCTTTTGCTTTGCTAAGGAAGTATATAATTTCCCATTCTTAGGATAGTCCGGTATTTTTTCATGTTGTCTGTTCATATGCACTTCCTGTAGACAAATTATGTCAAATTTTAGTTTCTCTAATTTATTGAATATCCTTTTCCTTTTTATTGCTGAATTTAGTCCATTTATGTTGATTGTCATTAATTTTATTTCTTCTTCCATATCTTTATTTACAATATGCTTTAATTGCTCTTGTCACTCTTGTCTCCCTTGGTTAAAAATGAATTTATTTTTTTTTCTGCTTTGTTATATGAAGTAGGAAAAAACAAAGGAGCTAGGAAAAAGAAGAAAAAAGAGGAAGAAAAATACCAATCTCCTTAAAGGGTTATAAAAAATCAAAAATTTAAAATTGAGAAAAGGAAAAGAAGAGTAAAAAAAGTTTATATCCACTAGAGTATTCCAGTATTATATCCCAAAAATAAAAATAGAAAAAAATATAGGAAGATATAATTTAATTGTAATCCACCTTATATCACCAGGTCTCAGCATCCAGCCTTCAGTTATTTCCCTGTGTTAGCCTCAGTGCAGCTTTGCCAATGTAGTCAAAACAGTTTAGGAGAAAGAAATTTAATCTTCTATTTCTTTGTATCTCCTTTGTTTCTCCTTTGTTTCTTATAGTGTCCAAGAGTTATACTGTTTTCAATATAAGCTCTTAATGTAGCTCTCTGTCAACAATGTTTCTTTATCTCCGTGTTTTCCAGCTGTCAAGGTCAGGCAACCAAATAATCAAATAATTATTTCCCCCTTCTCTCTCTCTTCAAATTCTTCTTCCCTGTAGGTGGCCCTCTGGCACTGCTTTTCCTTTCAACTTTAACAACTTTTAATCCTTTAAAATTTATATTTAAATGCCGTGTTCTAGGTGCTGATCCTACAGGTCCACCCCATTGAGCCCGCTGCACCAGAAGGACCTGCCCAAGCAAGTCCAAGGAGACCAGTGCACCAAATCAATGGGGTGAGCCTGAGAGAGGGAAAGAGAGAAAGAAGAAAAGTAAGAGAAAAGGGAAAGAAAGAAAAGGGACAAAGAAAGGGATGGAAGGAAGGGACAGAAAGAAAAAGAAATAAGGAAGGAGGGAGAGAGGGAGGGAGGAGAAAGATAATAAGATATCTATTCTAGTCTAATCACCTGCTCCAGCAGGGTTAGAAGGGAGTCTATGTGCATGTGTTCTCCTTGTAATTTACCAGTACATTTTAGAAACAGCCTAAAATGGGGAAAAGTAATTTTTTAGGGTGGAGATCTGGTCCAATGGATCCTGTTTCAAGCCTCAACAAAATGTGAGAGCTTCCTGATAGTTTTGATTATGCTTCGTCCACAAAACCTTTAAGAGAAGCCAAAGATGTTTCACTGTGGAAAAGGGCCTCAGTCTAAACTAGGCCTCATTTCAAACTGATGCATCAGGTCCCCCTCCCTCCCTCCATCCCTCTCTCTCTCTCTCCTCCCTCCCTCCTCCCTCCCAGACTGGCTTTGCTCTACTTTCCTGATGTGCCTGTGGGGCTGGCGCTTCGAACATGGATAGATAGATAGAGAGAGAGACAGAGAGAGACAGAGAGAGACAGAGAGAGATAGGTAGATAGATAGATAAATAGAGTTCCCAGAGTGGGAATTGAAGTCCACACAAGTTGCCAAGGTTGAGAAACACAGCTGAATATATCAACCCAGCCATTCTGATTTAGAGTTTAGCATGTTGTTTGATTCTGGCTTAGTCAATAAACCATGGCTAAGATCTTCCTACTCCTTAATGCAGTTGCCCCTCTGTCCCTACCCCAGTTCTTTCTTTGACATCCAATTTTGCAATACCAACCTCCTGGGGCAGCGATGCAGCCGACTTCACCCTCTTTGCTAAGACCCAATGTCCACTTCCATCGGGCCAAGCAAGGGGAGGTGCTCTACACATGGTCAGAGACTCCCAACTTTGGGAAAGCACTCCACCCATCTTTACACTCCGCCCGGGAGGAAGAAGGCATGCAGAAGCAGCCCAGACTGGTGGAGAGGAGGTGGAGGGAACAATTGCTTGCAAGCAAGCAAACAAGCAAGCACAGGGCTTGGTCAGAAGAACCAGGCTTCAGAGGGAGGCTAGGTTCTAGGTGCGGCCCAGTTACACTGAACCAAGCTGAATCAAGCCACGTGCCTTGGAGAGCCGCAGCTGCACCCACTTGCATCCTGTATGCAAGCCCGGCTGGCTGGAGAGGTGGAAGTCAGGCAGACATTGTGTGCTCCCTTGTCTCCCCCAGGGAAGGGGGCCCTAACATTGGACCGCCCACACCTTCCACTGCATGCCTTGGAAGGGTTTTGCTTTCGAGCCTTCTGGTGCGCCTCCACCACTTCCACTGGAGAGAGTAACCTGCAAGCATTTGAAGTGCTGCGCACAGGTTCTGCATTCGAGCAGTGCAACAGTCATTGGGGTGACCCTGTGGGGACAGCATCTCAAACACCCCTCTGCTGCCTCTTCATGCCCCCCTGCCAGCCCCCTTGCCACTTAGTGCCCCCTAAGGCATCCCACCACCACCCAGGGGGTGGTACCACCCACTTTTCGAACCACTGATCTATATTGACTGTTTCCTAGTGTGATTGATTGCTTATTGTACCCTGTGATTATCATTAAGTGATGTACCTTAAGATTCTTGACAAATGTATCTTTTCTTTTATGTATACTGAGAGTATTTGCACCAATACAAATTCCATGTGTGTCAAATCACACTTGGCCAATAAAGAATTCTATTCTAGTCTGTTCTGTTCTCTAAGCTTTAATTAATGGCTTCCTCTTTCTGTTTGTGCCAGAACCCGCTTTCCCCGCCTTGCAGGGGGAGATATTTACCCACCATCGCCTTCAATTCTGACTTTCTCTTTTCCCTGTTCTTGCCAGGGGGCTTTTGTTATTTAAGACTTTTGTTATTCTTTTGTTATTTAAGAATTTAAATTTCTCACCCAGTTTGATCACACTTTTCTTCTTTCTATCAGAGACTGCCCCAGCCTTGCAGCAGTTTGCAATGACTACTTTCCTTTTCAGTTGGCTAGAGATGCTGTCTCTTGATCTAACAGATGTATTGCGGTAACCATGGGATCTACAGAATGGTCCCCTCCTTAATAATTGCCCCTCTGAGGTGAATTAGGTCAAGTATACTACCAGTTGTCAGGATTTCAATGGGTTCCCCCAGGAGCCCTTAGGGATTCCTTCATGTCACTGCAGCATCAGCTCCATCCCTTGATTTTGTAATTTTCATTAATAATTGAACTGTTACATCTTTTTGCACATTATAATTCAGATTATACAGACTCACAATTTTTATTGGCTGCTGATGGCTACTATTAAAAAAGAAACCTTGAAAATAATCAGAGACATTATTCTCCAGGCTGGACAATAAAATGGCACTATTAGAAATGGCACTGTTGAAATCTTACAGGCCAGGAGTAAATATGAAAGTTAATTTAATTAATGTATTTTCTTGTTATGGTTAGAAGTTAAATTGGAACTGCCTTGATGGCTACATTTTGCATTACTACCTGATATCCTCAAAGATGACTTGGTAACTTTTGAATCTGCCACTTAATTTGACATGTTTTTTTCTTGAACTCTGTGCTATGAAAAGCTTCATTGTTTGAATTCTGTAGCTCAAATTGTTGCAGAAAGTCCAAGAAAAGGCTTGATTATTTTCTCAGGACAGTAGTTATTTTGAAAGTTTGTTTGGTTACAAAATTGTGAATTGGAATTACTGGGGCAGAATGTGAGCTATTGAAACATAGTACTTGCTTGTTCGATGCCTGTTGTTGTTTTAGATATTTTTGTACAGAATACTTTGCCAGTTTAATAGTTTACTAGTTAAAGTTTAATAGTTAAAGAGCTGGTAATGTTGTGCTTTGTAGGCAACAAATGATGTAAAGATTATGAATTTTCAGTTATATTCAGAAATTTCAACCCTTTCCTAAAAAGGATTTGACACCTTGAGAAGAAGTTTAACATGACTTATTGTATATATTCTTCATAGTTATCAGAAACTGGAAGATATGCTTCAGTAATAGCACTAGCAATAGCACTTAGAGTTATATGTTGCTTCACTGTGCTTTTTAGTCTCTCTAAGCAGATTACAGAGTCAGCATATTGTCTCCAACAATCTAGATTTTAGCAACCTTGGAAAGATGGAAGCCTGACTCAATCTTGAACTGGTAAGGATCAAAATTCTAGTAATTGGCACAATTAGCCTGGAATACTGCATTTTAACCACTGTGTCACCATGGCTCTCTAAATAATATAAAAGGTAAAATAATACTAAATACAAAAAATAGCTTGTTGCTTAGATATCTTAATATCATCATCAATACAATAAAAGCTTTTAAATTCAATATAGATCATAGTCAAATTGTCTTGATAGAGCAGTTTGAAAGCATGCAAATGCGAATGGATAAACAGGTATCATTTGTTGGGAAAGTGTTTCATGCACCTTGGTGTATAGTCATGCTAATCACATGACTAAAATGTCTTTGGACAATACTGGCTCTCTTGGCTTAGAAACAGTGATGAGTGCCCTAGAGTCAGACACGACTGGCCAGAGGAAAAGTTATTTTTACCTACACAAACACACACACTCACATACACACACACTCACACACACACACACACACACATTTATTCATATTTTAAAGTAATAATTCAGAATGATTTTAAAATTAATTTCCTTTTTTTAGCCTCTAGCCTTTAAGCCTGTATTATATTAATATTTTGTTTTCTGTCTTGAGTGTTCATTTGATGAGAAAAAATTAGATCAGCAACATCTATGCTAGACCAAGTACTTTAGAGTTAGCTAACTTGAAAGCAACTAAAATGTGCCTGTCATGTACCAATATTATTTGTCACATGTTATAGTTTAGCTCATTTTGAATTAGATTAATTATCCTAAATATTCTGGTGGTTTTATCAAACTTTAGAAAGACTTGGGAAATCAGTTGGACTACTCATGGTATCTTCTGTATTCTCTGAGTTAAACAATCAAGAGAAGATTAGATATTTCTAGTAATTTGTAATTTCAAAATTATGATAGAAAACTGCAGACAGGATATGGTCAAGAAAGTCAAGATAAGAGTCCATACAATGCACATTAAAAAGGGGGGGGGAAAGCTTTACACTGTTCCAGCCACTATTTTGATTTTTGTTTCTTTTTAACTCTGAACTGCACGCACCACTGAAAAAGTCATACTAGCTTCAGTCAATTTCATTTTTTTTTCTAGCTAAATAATATTTCTATTTTCTTGCCAAATTCACAACAAATGTTTGTCTATTCCATTCAATACAAAATTGTAACTTTTTTTTCTAGTGAGAATTAGATTATGATTTATAGGTAATAGTTCAAAAAGTCAAAGCCTCTAGCATGTTACTAAATTAGTTGTAACCCAAAATTGTTCTTCTTTGCTCTGGACAACATGTCTTCTGAGATTCAACTGAATCAAGTTTGTAAAATTTGCAGATGCTTTTATCAAATTTTGTCATTTAAATATTCTACACCAGAGGGCAATGCAGGAAAAAAATGTGATGCAAATAATGTTATTTACTGACATTTTTTTCATTTGCTGAGTGACCCTTTTTAAAATAAAAAAATAAGATAATAAAAATAGATTAATTTATTATGGATAGGTTTGTTTTCTTTTTTCCTTAGTAAACAGAAATGATGTGGAAAGTAAGTTCTTCTTTTGTAGTAGTGAGCACTGATACAATGTAGGATTTGCAGATAACATAATATTTGAACAACTTATACATATTAAACTACTGTGTTGATGTATGATGTCAGAATGTAGATTTAGTCTCAGGTGGATTTAATTTCATTGATTTTAACTAGTGAATCTGATTTACAGTCTTGTATGAAGCTAGAATAATCTTGAGCTTTTGCCATTAAAATAACTGCTTTGAAGTATGTGTCTGTGATTTCTGAAAATGTTATTTGAAGCTGCCCTCATGTGGTGAGAGAAAATACTGCACTAGGGAGCATATTAAAGCATATAGCTCCAGTCTTCATGCACTTGCAATAATGTAAAACTGAATATAGTAGTACAATCTAGTATATTTTAAAAACTGTACTTTTAATACTTCATAAAAGCACCTATGTACAATATGTGATTATTACTTGCACAGTAATGACGTAAATACAATTTCAAATCATAGATACTTCTCTACAGTGTTCATATGCAAGATGAAAATGAGAAGCTAAATTACAGATAGTCCTCGAGTTACGAATTCATTATGAATGAGTCTGCCCATTCAATTCATAATCCGAGGGTTTGTGGGAGTGAATCTTGTGTCTTGAACGAGATAACTTCTTTCTTTCAGCCACACATTCACTAATCAAATGTAAGGCTTGTTAAGTGCATTTGAGGTATTTCAGAGAGGGAAAGGCCATGTGAGCCAAATGATGGAACAGGCCATCTGCCTAAGACCACCTAAGACATCCATGATCCACTGAAATACTTCATGCTCCCCACACTTACCTTAAAAAGATCTAACAAGCAGCCTTGTGCGCCCCTCTGCACTTTCATGTGGGCCTTCACAAGCCTCCCTGGCACATTGAAGGACAAAATGGAGTAAAATGGAGACCTGAGCTCCAGGAACCGGACCTGAGAGCAAGAGCCAGCCCTCTGACACTTTGTTTGGCCCTCCTTGGGTCTACCCTGGCCTGTTGCTGGGCAAAATGGAGCTTCCCGGGGATGGATCCATTCCCCGGAAACTCCTTTTTGGTCTGCAACAGGCTGGGGGACACCTGCAGAGTGCTAAACGGGACTTCTGAGGGATGGATCCTCTTTTGGAAACTCCATTTTGGCTAGCAATGGGCCATGAGAGATCTCTGGACTATCAAACAGGGCTTCTGAGAGTCAGATCCTCCATTCAGAAGCTCCATTTTAGCCAATAATGGGCTGGACAAGGCCAATTGACTCTCAAACAGGCCTTCTGAGGGGTGCATCCTCACCTCAGAAGCTCCATTTTGGCTGGTAATATGCTGGATGAATATTACAGAGCCTCTGCAGTTGTTCGTAAGGGCGAACAAATGTCATTGTACTGCAAGATTCATAGTTTCAGGCCTTGTTCACAAACACTATGGGGCAATTTTCATGTAACTTCGAACAGTTGCAAAGGGAATGCTTATAATTGGGCAATTACCTGAATTCCCTAAAATCCTAATAAATGTGGCAAAGAAATGCAGAAAATGAGTGTGGGAAAAACCTGGTAAGAAGACAAAGAAGGAAGTCTAGCTAAGATATATTATATATGATTGTACTTCTTTGAAAAAGCCTAAGCACTATATGTAGCCTTTGAAGAAAAAGAAATAAGATCCTGGCAGCAATTCATGAACAATAGCAGAACCATAGGAAAAGCAATAAAAAGTGAGATTTAAGTTGAAAAAGCTTAAAGAGGAAAGGAGGGAGGGAGGAAAGGAAGGGAGGAAGAATATACATGATTTTTGCAGAACAAGGACTTGTGTAGATGCTATACTGAAATATGGCATATCTAGACAACCAAGGCTGAGGGAAAAAAGTATACCTTCATCCAAATAAGTGACACAGTTTAGACAAAGAAGAAGATGGAAATCCTAACACTTCATGCATGCCCCTGAACTATCTTCCACCATTACTCATTATAGGGGTTGCACATTTTAGGTGGGTAGTTTTCATTTGTCCTGCATGGACACAAAACTAACCAGATCCCAAATCACATAGAATTTTATTAGTTATAACCAGCACCATGAACTGCACCCAAAAACAAATTAAAAAAAACTAATACTGCTCCCATAATATCCATCTAACATGACAGTAATGAGATCTCTCCATTAATATGCAAGCACCATGGTCTATTGTTTCTGGATGGTCTTCAAAAATAGTCCATAGTTTGACTTGGGATAGAGAGAACTTTTGAGTACCATCAGCATAATGGTTTTATATCCTTTAGCACTGATTATCTCTGCCAGTTATCATATGGTTCCTGCCCCTTGGAACATCTTATCACCTGACTGAGATGGCTCCCACTTTCATGACCTTCCACAAGAGCCTTCAGACTTGACTCTGATAGAGGTCTTGGGGTTCCAGTGGGGAAGCATCACACTGGACATGGTTGATGAATTAAGAGACAACCCTACCTTTCCTTGTGTATCCTGTTTCCTCCCTCCTGATATTTTAAGTATAATTCTATGTTGGCTGGGTTTTCTATTTTTATTGATTTAGAGATATTTATTTCTTATGATTTTAATGTTTTCAGTTGTCCAAAGTTGTTTTGCCATGAGATGGGTAACAAATACATTCAATAAAATAATAAATATAATTTTTGGAGCTCCTGGGTGAAGGCTTCGGCGGCAGTAGGAATCCACGATTGTGCGTGGTTCCTGCTGCACTCGCTGCTGGAGAGCCCCTGATCCAGCTGGATTTGGGGGCTATAGTTACCCCATAGAGGTAACTGAAGACAGGAGAGACTCAGAAGAGGTTCAGGGTAATCGCAACCCCCCTCCACAGCTGGGTTAACTCCCTTTTCCAAAGGTGGTGGAGCGACGGTCAGCAATGGCCGTCACAAGAAGCTTTCATCTGGATAAGAATATACAGGAGCAAGCTGAGAAAGTGAAAGTGTTTGGCTAACCGGGATGACAAGCAATACCTAAATGCCCTGGATTTTCAGCATTCTTAAAGATATGAAGATGGAAGTAGCTGAGAATGGAAGTAAAAAGGGAAAGTTTGTTTTTTCTCACTCTCCTTCCTTAAGGCCCTGTCCCACTGGCTGATGGATGCAAAATGTATGCATAAAGGACACAGCAGATGAGCAAAATTTCAGGGATGACTCCATCCGTTGTCAACCGCTCCCAAAAGTGGCAAAAATTTGCATAAACAGAATGGAAAAGAATGGAAAAGAACGGACAGGAGTAGGATGTAGTGGGGATGTTAAATGGATGTTCATAGGAAGCCTAGCGGATGACAGCGGATAGAAGCGGATGACACATCCGCAGGGGTTCCGGGGGAGAATAGTGAAGCGGATGCATAGCGGAAGGGGCGGATGCATAGCGGATGATGCAGATGGATCACGGATGCCTATAGGAAGCAAAACGGATGCATAGCAGATGTATATCGGATGCAAAGCAGTCACTGCACATGCGGGGAGTATGAATTGCGTCAGCTCCGTGGATATAAAAGGATGCAGCTCGTACTCATTCAGCATTCAGAGGAAAGATGTGCTGCCACATATATCTTCAAAGAACACCATGGTTCATCAGTCAGGGAAGAAGAGAAAGCCCGTGCCTACTCGTG
>BHFT01003618.1:0-60444 GCA_004320025.1 Laticauda laticaudata
TTCTGTTTATGCAAATTTGGGGCACTTTTGAGAGCAGATAACAATGGATGGAGCCACCCTTGAAATTTTGCTCATCCACTGTGTCCTTTTTCATACGTTTTGCATCCGTCGGCCACTGTGACCTAGCCTTTTAAAGAAGAGACTCTGAGAAAACACGATGGATTTTTTTTTCAAGCACCTGAAATCATTTAATATTAATTACTCTTTAATTTTGTATGGCCACCCTGGTCAGTTTAATGAGGTGGACTACAAATTCAAAAAGCTAACAAGTAAATTGAAATGGCTGTCTTGTAGAAAGTCAGATAAATTTGTTCAGTACTGTCCTAGAAGCCAAGGCAAGGAATAAAAACAATTAAATTATCAGGAAATAACGTAGTTGTTAGCTGAATTTCAGGAAGAATTTCCTAATTCTGTTCAAAAATGCTGTTCAAAAATGGAACAGACTATCTTGCATGGTGATGAGTTCTCATCTACTGAAACTGTTTAAACCGAGCCTGAATGACCATGTTGCAAGTAGTAGATTCCTAAATTGGAAAGGAAGTAAAATAGATCAATGTAAGGTTTCCTCCAAGCCTTACATTCTATGTTCCTAAGAAAAAAGTACTTTATAGCATAAGCATTGTACCTATTAACAAGTCCTTTAATTGAATGTGTCTGAAACTCTATCAAAGGGCATGGTTGCTTTAAGGCCAGGTCACATCGCCCGACAGATGCAAAACGTATGTAAAAAGGACACAGCGGACGAGCAAGTTTTCCATCTGTTGTTATCCGCTCTCAAAAGGGGCAAAAATTTGCATAAGCAGAGCAGAAAAGAACGGACGGGGGTGGACGTAGCGCAGATGTAAAACGGATGCTCAACGGAAGCCTAGCAGATGGAAGCGGATGGAAGCGGATGGCACGTCCGCAGGTCTTCCAGGGGAGCATAGCAAAGCGGACGCATAACGGAAAGAGTGGATGCATAGCGGATATCCGAGCTGCATCCACTTTCATCCTTTTTACGTCCGTGCTACTAACGCTGTGTGTCCGTTCCATGTCCATTTCGCTTCCTCCCTGTGTCTGTTTTCTGCTGGAGCGGATTTGAGTTGCGTGGATGCACAGCGGATGCCTAGCAGATATAGCGGACACGTAACGGATGACAACGGACATATAATGGATGTTCCCCGTATGCGTAGTGGATGTAGAACGGACGTGTTGGATACTTCATCCACTCAAAAAGTTTTGTGCAGCTCAAAACTTNGCATCCCGTTAACCAACGGATGGCAAGTGTTTCTCTCCATTTTACATCCTCTTTGCATCCGTTGGTGCAGTGTGACATGGGCTTTAAGGAAATTAGAGACAAATGCCATATTCTCCTTGTGAATTGCAAAGTACTTTTTTGCCTTTTAAACTGAAACATCACTATTATGTCTGGAAAGATGAGGAATCTAAGCCTGCAGAGGTAGAACAGCACCATTCTCATCACATTTCTGCATTTTTGCTTTTTAGTTTAATTTCTGCTACTTTTCTTCATAGGGTGATACAGAAGCACCCTTTCACACATCCTTATCTTTGCTGCAGTACTTTACCTGACTAGAAATATATAACTGCAGAATTTTATCTGTACTGCCACTCAGTGGTCAATGACATAGGAAGCATTACGAAAAGAAAGCTAAAGAATGTGTATTCATGTAGAAACGATCTAGCACTGATGATGTTATTGGGTAATGAAACATCCGCAAGAAAATAAATAAGCTGAGAGAGAACCAAGGACTCTTCCAGTAAACAAACAGTACCTTTCTATGTCTGTCCGATGCCAGAGCAGCAAAACTGGGCATTTGGAAGTGCTGTTTCTGCTAATGCCTAGACAATTTTAACAGTGTTTCAGCCTAGAACCAGGTTTTGGGGAGGGTAGAAAACCTTGAAGGAACAGGTTCAGTAGGGTGCCCACTTGTATGATTGGCATAAGCACAATGCTTTTAATATAGCTATAATAAATTAAACCTTGGTTCCTTTCCAACCCTCCATTTAACTTGAGTGAAGAAGACAAGATATTACAATATTAAAAATGTTTTTATAACATAGTCATCTGTGGTTTTACCCAAAGTGTTGAACAGATGACAGAGCAGAATTAATGAAAGTGCTAGAAGCTTTTGAGAGTTCAAATTTTGAGAGTTCAAATTGGGAGTGCTTGGGGGGGAGGGAGAGGTCCAATTCACTCTACAGCTATTATTACAAAGACATTTTTGGCAGTAAGATCTCTTCTACTTTTACCAAGCTTGAGTTAATAATTTGATCTCTGAAGATGAGAGTGAAGGGATATAAATTGGATAGTTTTTTTTTAATGGCAACTTAGAAAAACTGATGACCAAACATTTTCCAAATCCCCAAAGATTTTTGAACTTAAAAGCACTCTGCTAAAAAAACAACATGGCTGTGGAATTGGTGATCATTAACAAATTGTCATGGTTTCTTTTTAGTTAAAGAATTAGTCCTATACTCCGTCTCCTAACATTTTGTCTTAATACAGATTTGTGGAGGAGTTTTCTAGAATAAGAAGAAGGATTAAACTACCTTTCTTACATGTGCTGCAGTCAGTTTTACAATTATGCTATCCTTCCCATTTCTCAGCATTTCCCCCCTATTGGAACAGTATCTGTTTTTTTTATAAACAAGTATTCTATAGGTACTTGAGAATTTTTTTTCAGAATATCTCTTGATGGTATTTGCAAAATATTACAAACAAATTTATTATTGAGATGTCAGAGGAAGCTTCTCCATTCTATCTATCTGCACTTCCCAACCAAAGAAGGTCCATAGGATGAGGCTCCTTCTGATTTTTTCTTCTTGAGATTTAATAGCAGTGTGGGAAGCCAAACTTCCCTTCTGCTTCTGGAGAACTTCCTCCACCAATCTGTACTAAGAGAAAGGCCACTGACTGGAAAAGCCATTTGTCCTATAAAAGAGAGAACATTCACACCCACCCTTCAGTCACCTGTTCTCTTGGAAAGACATTTCAAAACAAAACATTTTTTTGCATCAAATTGAAAGAGAATTGATGCTTTTTTTTTCCTGCACGGCACTATTGTGAAACTGTGACAAATCTTGGTTTGCAGACTTCTTTAACATAAATTGTCAGTTTGACGCAAGTGTGGTGCAACAGTTAGAATTCTTTGATTTCTGGATATTGCTTTAGGCTTCCTTCAACCTACTGTTACCCCCTTTGTGCAACTAATGAAGTTTTTTTTTTTTCTTATAAAATTCAGCTTGTAATGAACATGTTGGAGTTTCTTTCCTAGACCTTGTTGAAAAAACCACAGTGGTCAAACTTTTAGAGACCTGTATTTTCAAGTCCTTTGATGATTCTCTTAATGGTATTGACCTTTCACAATTCTTTCAGAGTTGTACTGGAGATGCTCTCACCTGCAACATGTAATTAAAAACATCAACAACAGAGAAGTGAGTATAACTTATTCAAAACTTAAGAAGCTGTTTGCAGGAACCTATGATTACATTCCTGGGTGAGCTGTTTATCATCGTCCTTTGATCGGTAGACATTTATATGCTGCTCTGAGTTGCTTCAATAGTGAGCAAATATGGGCAAATTTGCTGCCTACCAACTGTGGATTGTCCCTCCACTCCTTTCTATCATTTTGCAGGCCACTTAGCATCTAGTTATTTGTAAATATAAACAATATGGAAATTTTGTCCAAAAGATAAATATAGCACTGCTGTATATTTTGAGTAAAATTCGAAAGGAAGTAGATTTAGTGCTAACTTTCAGAATCTTTTATTTCCAACCTGCTATAAAATACCATTGTCTTTTATAGTAGACTTCATAAGGCATTTTTAACAATAACAATAGCAATAACAATAGCAATAACAATAGCAACAACATTAGCTATAACAACAGCAATAATAATAATAATAATAATAATAATAATAATAATAATAATAATAATAATAATAATAATAATAAGTCAAAAATAAGCAAAATGCAAAGACTACTGGGGACTTTTGAATACAATTGAATAGGCAATATCCCAGATTGTGGAGAGAAAAAGTAGGGATCTTCGACATGCCATACCTGGTGGACAACCAGAATCGATGAGAAACAACTTGAGAAAGTCAAACCAGATATCAGACTTGAGAATCGAACTGCAGCAGACTTGGCATTAAACAGCTACAGGTGGTTTCCAGTGGTATTCGGCCACTGGGTGCTGCTGCCTAAAGACCCAGGCAAGCACTAAAACAATTGGTGCTGACAAAGATCACATGGTCAGCTGCAGAAGGCAAACCTAAAGCCCATGTCCCACTGCACCAATGGATGCAAAGAGGATGTAAAATGGACAAAAAGCTTGCCAGTCCATTGGAAAACGCGATGCATCCATTGTGTACTCACTGTGTACGTGTTTCATACGCTCTATCCGTCAAAACATCCATCTACTACTATTTCATCCGCCTCAAAAAGTTTTGAAGCTGCCAAAACGTTTTGAGCGGCATGAACTTTCGCCACGTATGATTGTACATCCGCGACACATACAGGCCAACAAACGTTTACGCCGTGTCATCTGTTTACATGTCCGATGTATCCTCTCGCATCCTTCTGGACGATCCCCTCAATTCACATACCGCTGCAGCTGAAAGCGGAAAGAGGGGGAAGAGAAAGGTACACGGAACGTCCACACGCGTAGGAGCCACGGAATATTAAAGGATGTAGGTATGCATCTCATATATAAAGCATTAAATGGAACAAAACGTTTCGTATATGGGACGTATCTCGGATGTTCTAGATGTTTAGGATGTTGAGTATGCCTAGAGTGATGTGGAGGACACCTAGCGGAAAACTGACATTTCCTATAAAAGGGGGGAGGAATTTCCCTGGAATCTCACTATTCAGTCCAGCAGCCGTGACTACAACCTCTCACCCTTTGATCTTGCTCTTCCATATCCATCCATTATCTCCAAACATAGATCATCACACACTCCTTTATGGTAGCTGCTATCATCAAACACCAGAACCAAGCCTCTTCAGACTGTTTCACCTTCTTTACGCAAAGAAGAAGGAGACTCCAAACTGTGATGGGTCTGAAGATGATTGGAGAAAGTGGGAGTTTGGACTCCTATGGACAGCTGAATTGGGGTGAGCTGAGGCAATGAAGGACACTTCATGCATCCAGCACTTTCATGGAGGATAGTCCACCAGCCATTTTGATTTGAAATTGTGGATCGCACTGTCAGAAGCAGGTTTGACCAAGCTGAGCACCAAACTTCCGTCCAGTCTGGACCCTGGACTGAAGGTGGCAGTGACTTTGTGCCACCTGGCCTCTGGAACACTACAGAAACATGCCAGTATGCCTGGAGGGTGCCACACAGAGCATCAGCAAAGTGGGTCAGAGAAGTGGTTGCAGGGCATCATTCGAAGAATACGTTGGAGGAGTCTCCTCCAGTGTCCCCCATTGAAGAAGGCTGGAGGAAGTGTCGAGCAGTGGTATATCAGAGGTGAACTTTCCCCACACCGTTGAGCTATAATGGGAAGCACGTGGCCTGCAAAAGCTCCAGCCAACTCAGGGTCTCTTATCACAACTACAAGGGCTTCTTCAATATCATCCCTTTGCCATGGATGATGCTGAATACAATTCATGTACAATGGTTGCTTGGCAACGGGTCAGCTTCAGATAGGCAGGAATAACAACGCTCAGTGGACCTCAAGGTATGGCTGGAACGCAATTACTCATCATGGTGTTTCCCAGAATCCAGACCCCCTTTCCCAATGACACACAAGATGTGGCCCTACTTCATCATGGGGGATGACGCCTTCTCCTTCAGAACATACCTCAGAAGCCGCCTACACTTCCAGAATGCCTCACCATGAAGCAGAGGGATCTTCAACTACAGGCTGACCCCCCCCCCCCCTCCCCCCCCCCCCCCCTTCATCCCCCCCCCCCCCCCCCCCCTGGGCAAGATGGGTGTGGAGAACACCTTTGGCATCCCTGACGCAAATCAGGTATCAGGTACTTCTCACCACCATGCAGCATGAACCCAGGAACTGTGAGGAGCATCGTGGAAACTTGCTGGCATCCTGCACAATGCACATGCGCATTCCGCTACCCAGTTGTTGCAGAAACAGACTTGTCGGACGTTCAACAAGGGAATGGGACATGAGCCTGGTGAATAGTGAGGCAAGGACTAAACCTGATAGACACTGTGGACTGTACGGTAGAGGCCCCAATAGAGCTTCACTGTGAAGGGAAGAAGCAGCGCAACCTCCTGAAAGCATGGCTGCAACCCCCAGCTGGACGCAGTGGAGTGGCAATGACAGGATAGTAGTATCGCTTAATGGATGCTTCTTGGAGCCTGTCTCATAACACTTGATAGATTGTGCCATGTATGTTGAGTGGTCGCTACAATGAATAGGGCATAATAAAGAGCTTTGTTTATTTTGAATGTGTGATTCATGAAAAATTTTGTTGATAAAAAAAGTGCCATATGTGTGGTCAGCTGGGAGGGGACCATACAGTCCCACTATGCTTAGGCACTGGACGTTATCTATCTCCAGCTATCGGCTATCCCTACCCATAGAGCTATCAGCTTCCTCCATCCAAGTTCTATCCTTACCCATCCCACACAGCTATTCATCATCCACAGGCTATCGCAAGACACCTGCCTGGACACGAGGTAGCTTCTACCTGGCTGGAAGAAGGAGTGGCTGATCTGTATGGGCCGTGGTCTGAGGAGAGGGTGATGTACAGGAACGGAGAGCTGTCTTCCTTGGTGGGCCGTCGCAGTACCTGCTACTGACACCCATAGTAGCCAGCGAAGCGCTGGGTACCCCGACACAGTTGGCCATGACATACATTCCTACCCGGTCAGTGAGCTTGACAGCGTGCCCTGCCCAGTTTTCTTCAGTGCAGCTTGCCATACCGGTGACAGTTGCATGTGCTTCCACCATCCCAGAGTAGTTCTGAAGTGAACCCAGGCCTCTATGCCCTTGTCTCTCCAGCTGCCTTGTTCCTCTTGGGTGGTGTGATATAGCCTGTGGCCCCTTTCTCCACAGGTACTCATTCTCCCTCAGCCATCCAGCAACCTCCTTCTCATGGTCCCTCGGATAATGGAGTAACTGTTCCTCTCTCTCACTTCTCCTTGCCTTGGCCTCTTCCCCCTCTGGCAGGGGCTGTCAGGCCTTCAGCGAGCAGGGCTTTTGAGGGCCTTGGGGCCTGGTCCACCACAGCACACCAGCAGCGAGCAGGAGAAGACCCAGCAGTCAGCAACCAGCAGATGAAGCACAGCCAGCAACAGCAGCAGGAAGCAGCACCACAGAGAAAACAGCCAGCACAGCCAAGCTTCAGAGTCAGCCCAAGGGGGTGGAATGGTGGTTCTGTCCTTCTTGGCCAGGGCTTGGCAGGAGTGGCACAGGGCTTTCCTCTTCTTCCCTGACTGACGAACCATCGTGTTCTTTCAAGATGTCTTGCAGCGGTCTTTCCTCTGAATGCTGACGCTTGCGAGCTGATCCTTTTATATCCACGGAGCTGACGCAATTCACCTCCCCGCATGCGCAGTGACTGCTTTGCATCCGCTACGATTCCGCTTATGCATCCTTAGGTGTCGGTGATGTATTCTGCTCATCCTACGCATCTGCTCCTTCGCTCGCTATACTGATACTCCGCCTTCATATTTCTCCCCTAGGAAGCCCTGCAGATGTCATCCATCCGCTTCATCTGTAGCCTTTCTGACGAAACAATGCCGCTACCATCGCTCGCTACGGTACTACCCCGTCCTTCCTTTCCATTGTTTTCTGTTTTCTGTTTATGCAAATTTTTGCCACTTTGAGAGCCGGATAACAACACGATTGGAGCCAACCCCTGAAATTTTGCTCTATACCAACTATGTCCTTTTTTGCATATGTTTTTGCATCCGTCGGCCATAGTGGACTTAGCCTTTTACTGTAGGATCTTGCTTGCATTAATCCACCAAGTACATCATGCTGGTCCTAAACACTTGGAAGTGTTCAACTTGTGATTTGTGATATGAAAACCTCAGCATAGTTATTTCGTTTGCTGTGTATACCTGTTATTTTTGTGTGTAACAACGAGCCGATAGCAGCGCAGCAGCAACACATAACACAAACAATCAACAATAACAACAAAAACCAAACAAACAGCAACAACAAGAATAATAATAATAATAATAATAATAATAATAATAATAATAATAATAATAATAATAATAATAAGCTGCAGCATCCACTTTCATTTTAAATGTGCCAATCTGTCCAGGGGAGGAAGAAAAAAGAAATATAAGCTTGGTCGGAACTTATAGTAAGTATTATGTGAGGGTTGAAGAGGAGGTAGAAAACCATCTGATTAGTGTGCAGTCGAGTAATTTGCTCCTTTAGGACTAGCTGAACAGCTGTAAGAGCTGGTGATCCCTGTTTTGTCTACTGTCTTTTTGAATGAAATCAAAGACAGAGAAGACAGAAACAAGGACACTTTGGTGGATGAGCATTATGTTTATCTTGCAATAGGTTATTTTCTTGTCCTTTTCCTGTTATATCTCAACTATGCCAAATAAAAGTCTATTATGATCAATTTTCCCAATTTACTCTTTCATTACATTTTTTCAGTATGTTTTCTGATTGCCCTGAAATATTTAGATCCTATTTTTATTGGTTATTTATAGCATCACCAGCAATACCAATTTTAGTCCCAAATACTAGCCTTGTTACACCACAAAGGCAGTATTTACATAGTTGTTTCTTTCTTGTACTTTCAATAAATCATAAATCTTAAATCATCAGAACCCTATGACCAATGTTATGACACAGCATAACATAGTTGAAATTTCCACCTCACCATTTTAAGTGTAATTGTGTGGTCAGATTAGCCTTGATTGTGGTACTGTAAATTCCCAAGCCACCTTAAGGAAGAAGATATGTCTGAATGTCTGTCATCAGTTAATCAGTGCTGTCAAAATATTCACCCACCCATTTATGCAAACATATTTGGTTAACTAAGCACAGAGCTCAGATAGTTACAGTGTGAGAGCCAGGACAGCATATCATTATTATGGCAGGATATTTTATTACTATATATACCACAGCAGACTAGCTGCACTTATGGTTCAGTACCCTGTCAAAGCTCTCAAATATTAATATTGTTACAATGAATGTTCATCAGTAAATTAATCCATATTAAAATTGATCTAGCCTTTACTGTGATCAGTTAAAAAATAATTCATCAAACAAGTTCTGAGTGAAATTGAAGATATGTCCTGCCTCAATTAAGCGAGTTACAGGAGATGTTCTCAGGTAAGAAAGCAAAATTCTCGTCCAGAATTCTGTGGCCATTTCATACATTATTCTGAGGCACATCTGGATCTGTCACATGCAGGAGGAAATGTCAAAAGTGCTGGAGCAAAACCTTCTATAGATATTTTAGGTGAATGATTGGTGCTCGGAACTCTGGACTAGAACTTCCTGTTTTGTGTGTTTGTTGCTGCAATTCAGTAGTAATTGCTCAATTACATTCAGTAAATAAACAGAGCATTAAACATTGTCATAAATCAGAAGTGTTCAACTGAAACCACTCTGACAGCCATTTTAGCATTTTTATGGCTTCAGGGATGCTATAGTGCTACATTAACTTGTAACAAATTTGCACAGCATCTGAAGGGTAAAAGTGATTCACATGCACCTGGAGTTGAATGCTGGCTGGGCAAGTCCATCACAATTGACAGAGACCTCATTTTGCAAGTTTGTTTGGGTTACATTTCAGACTGGCTCTAGACATGTTTCTCTCAAAAAAGAGCTTCACTATATGTGGGTTAGATCATTGTTCCACCTGTTTTGCTGAATGCTACCAAAGAGTTTACATGAGGCACAATGTGGACGATAGATCATGCATCTAGAAGTGAAGAAATTGAAATAATGGTTTGAATGAAGTAGTAAGACCCTTCTCAAGAAGCCATGTTCAACTCAACTATCTTTGATAATTTTTAGCTGTCCCCAGCCTTCCTTTTCTAAGGAAGGTTGGGGAGAAGTGGTAGAGTTACAATTGTTGGAGCCCACATTATCAATTGGGATAAAGGCCCAGTGTGAGATTAATGTTGCATCGATCATTCTTGGGGATGGGATCTCTAATGAAATCAGGGAAAGGGAAATACAACTGTTTTGGTCCTATGGGTTTTTCAAGTTGCATTCAGGACCATTGTCTATAATAGCCTTCTGGGCTGGCTACAAAATTTTAGAATGGGAGAGACTGAATTCTGGATTGTTTTCCTCTTTATAACTATTTCTATTATTGCTTTTATTCTCTTTGTCTTTCATGCCACCATATTTAGACCCTTCAGTTAAACAATGCCATCTATCAAGCCTTCTGAATCCCACCTCAGCAGCAGCATCTCCTCTCTGGAATTGGTGCCCAAATATTCTAGCAAAGTCATAGCACAGAATATATCATTGTTCAGTGCTGATTTTCACTGAATTGCTTTTTCACTGAACTATAGCTGAGAAATGTTATTTCTAGCTAGTCAACTCTTTTCAAGTCAATCGAGGCATCAGCCTTTCCGAAACTGGTGCTCTCAAAATGCGTTCTCATTTACTCATTCTCAGTAAGTGCTGCCTAGAATTAATTGCAGCCCATTGTATTTGGCAACACCAGGCTGGAGTAGACTAAACTGGTTCTCTTATGCCATTTTCTTGCAGTGATATTTCATTACTACTCAGAATATCTATCTATCTATCTATCTATCTATCTATCTATCTATCTATCTATCTATCTATCTATCATCTATCATCTACTATGTATATCTAGGTGTGTTCGTGTCTTTTCCTGTGTAAGATTAAGACTATTCTTGGTGACGTTTTTGGCGAGGTCACACTCGCCATTCCTCAGGCTGGTGCTTTCAGCTTTGTGCCAATGCAAGCTGTGTGTCGACGCGAGAGCTGCCATCTCCTATAAATACTGGTGTGGGGGGGGCTGGTGTGCTGGCTGGTTGGCTGTGCCAAGTGCCTCGTTGATTGGGGGTTGCATGGAGTTGATGTTGGATAGTAATGGGCTGTGTGATGGCCTGTGAGTATTTGCTTCGCTTCTTGCGGCGGGGGGGCGGGCGGTGCGCACACACTGGTGACGACTAACGCGCTGCCACGCCAAAAATTTTTTTTTTTTTTTTTTTTTTTGTTTTTTTTTTTTTTTTTTTCCCCCCCTTTTTTTTTGGGTTTTTTTTTTTGGCCCCCCGTTTTTGGGGTTTTTTTGTTAAAAAGCCCCGCCTCCCTCCCAAATTTTTCCATTTTTTTTATATATTATATATAATAATATAATATATAAATAATATTTTGTTTTTTTTTTTTCCCCTTATTTGCGGGGGGGGGCGGGGGGGGCCTTCCCCCGTTCCTCCCACAATTTTTTTCCCGTGACAGGTGCTTGTTTGAGAAAAAGGTTGCGACCAAAATTCCCCTCTCTTTTTTTCTTGTTTTAGTTTTTAGGGCTACTTTCCCCCCCCCCCATTTTCCCCCCCCCCGGGTAGGGCGGCCCCCCCCCCGCCCCCTCCAATGTTTTAATGGCTGGTAATGGATTATGTGATGGCCTTGCGAGTTTTTTTTGTGGTATCCTGGATCCTGTGCTGTAAATCTCCTGGGTCATTGGTTTCTTTGATCTCTTTTCCATTAGCCTCCTGTGTTGTAACGCTTGGGTAATGGGTTATGTGATGACCTTGTGAGATTTATTGCTGTGGTATCCTTAGTCTTGTGCTGTTGATTTCCTGGGTCGTTTGCTTGTATTGCAACTTCTTTGAGTTCTTGTGGTGTAATTTCTTGAGTTTTTCTGATGTGATATCCTGAGCAGGTGGCTGTGATGTAGCATTCTGGGTTTTGGTCTGACTTCGAGTTTGGGATCTGGGTCTGTTTCTTGGCATGTGTCCAGCTTGTCTGGTTTTGGAGTCAGGGGTATGACAGCTGGCAAAGCAGCCGTGGTCTGTTTTCTGGATGGTGTTGTTCTTTGTTTATAGGATGGGTTTGGCCCTGGGTCTGATGAGGGGATTGGCGGTGGTGTCCCAGTGTTGTTTTGGGTCTGGTGTTGGTTTCGTGGCTGGGACTCATTTGTTGTGAGGGCTAGTTTCCAGATTCTGGTAGGTGGGAGGTATCGTGTTGTTTATATTCATGTTTATGGGGGTGTTTCTCTATTTTGATGGCTTCCCTGATTATTCTCTTGCTGGAGTGTTCAGTGTTGGATATTAATTTGGTTCTTCAAAATTAATTTTATGTTCCTGTGGTTTTAAGTGCATGGAAGAGGGAGGAAGTTTTTTTTTTCTTTCTGACTGGCGTTTTTTGTTCCTGTGATGCGTGCATTATTTCTCCTGCTGGTTTGTTGCCAATGTATCTGGCTGGTTTGTCCAATGTATGTGGCAATTGTTGCATGGTTTTCATAAACTCCTTGGTTTTCTAGCTGGATCTTGTTTCTAAATGGATCCTGGTTTTCTAGCTGGAATTGGGGGTTTCTTAGGAAGTTGGCTACTTTTTGGTCAGTGCCGAAGGCTGTCCTGATATTGTGTTTGTGGAAAATTTTGCTGATTTTGTCTGTGGTGCCTTTGATGTAGGAAGGAGTGTGATACCGTTGTCTTGTTCTGTGTCTTGGGTTTTTGGGGTTATCTCTTTTCGGATAGGTTGCAATTGTGTTTCTTTGGAATCTGTTGGAAATTAAATACGTTAGTGAGGGTATGAGTTCTGTTCTCAGGTGGTCTTGTCTGAGAAATGGTTCTGGAGATGAGGGTCTTGGCTACAAAGTTGATCTGTGCAGGTGGTGATGGGATTGTACATTTAGGTAGCAGTTGGTGTGTGTCTTTTTTCTGGTAGATGGTATGTCCTAGGGAGCTGTTGGGTTTTTTTGAAAATTAGGATGTCCAGAAAGGGAAGTTGGTTGTTGGTTTCTGTTTCCAATGGTGAATTGTATTTTGGGTTATAGGTTGTTAAGATTGTGAGGAAGTTGTCCAGTTTTTCTTTCCCATGTGGCCAAATTACAAAAGTGCCAGAGTTTGGATTTGTGTTCGGATTTGTCTAGAGAGTTGGTTTTCAAAGTGTTCCATGCATAGGTTTAACGATGATGACAAGTTAGAGGAGTGATCCTATAGGTACTCCTTCTTACTGTTTGTATCTTTGTCCATTGTGGATGAAGTATGTGTTGGTTAGGGCAATGATTGGTCACATCTAGAGATGTGTTTGGGGGGGTTGTATTTGTTTTGGATGGCTGACAAGGCTTCTTTGATGGGTACTTGGGTGAAGAAGGGATATGACATCGAAGCTCCATGAGTAGGTCTCTTGGGTTGTAGGTTTGTTTATTTTTCTATGAAGTAGAAGGAGTTTTGTACGTGTTGAGGTGATGGATTCTGTGTAGGGCGGAGTTGTTTGGCAAGAAAATTTGGCAAGATTCTGTTGAGGTCAGCCTATGCAGCTGACTATGGCGTCTGAGCTGATATTCTTGGGGAGGCCATAGAGCTTAGGGCATCTGGATGATTTTTCTCTGGGGATGATTCTCTACTGGATCTCTTCACTGATGGGAGACGCTTTTATTTTGGATTTGGTGGTTTATATATATATGATATGTTTGTCTATGGTGGGGTGTCAAACTCAATTTCATTGAGGGCTGCATCAGGGCTGTGGTTGAGCTCAGGGTGCAGGGGCATGGCCAACTGGGTGGGTGTGGCCAACTGGGTGGGTGTGGCCAGCTGGATGCCACAGCCCAAACTATTGGCATGGTTCCTCTTCACACTGGGTAGACCAGGCTGAAGTCATGCAGATGTTTCCTCTCGCATTGGGTAGACTGGGCTGAAGCAACATGGCCCAGTCCCTTACATTTTCCAGGATGGCCCTGTGGGCTGGATCTGACCCATGGGCCTTGTGTTTGACCATGTATGCAGGTTGTACCAAAAGTCAGGCCCATGTTATATAAATTATATTAATTGTTAAATTAGTTTCCATTTTCTTCTAAACCCTTCCAAATTCATTGGATGCATGACTTTTCTAAGTATGGTAACATTCTCTCTGAAAAAAAGTTAATTCATAAAATTAACAAACTGTATTATGATTGGCCTGATTTTTAGTACACCCTGCATGTATACATTGTTATGGACTCTGTGAACAATCCAAGCCAATAAAACAAGAAATTTTTGTTCCACGAAAGGGGTCTCAGCAATCAATTTGGCTAAACAACTTGCCTGATGAATAGGCAGGTGTACATTTTATTTGGCAGCACATGTATCCCCATATGATTAATCATCCAATATAATTTCAATTAATAACTCTCCAACTGGATGACCCACTACAATAACAAAATCTCAAAGGGACTTATAAAGCATATGAGATAATTAGGGAGAAATAAATTTAATAAACATATGTCATGCTTGACACCCACTTCATCCTTCATGAAAGTATGGTAAAGCCATTTTGTGCCCCATATTCAGACTAAGCAGGACTGAAAAGTAATACAACTTCTCTGCCAATATGATCAGGCAGTTTTCTCTGGCAATTCCTGAACTCTGGCAGCTCATGAAAACTACTCATTACCAGGGAAGAAATCAAATATAATGCTCAAGCAGCTCTGGCATTTCTTGCAAATTCTTCAGTTATGAGCATAGCCCATCATTGGCTCAATGTGCCTAAGCCTTGCTCTTCAGGCTCTTCGGATAAATGATAGTTTGAAAGGAACACTTTGGGGCTAATCACAGTTCAGAAAGACTTTCATGGGCAGATTGTCAAAACAAATGATTTCGCCATCACAGCATCTTTTAAACCAGAATGTCGGCTGTTGTATTTCAAAGGCTCAAGGTGTAGTTTGTACAAGGTGAATAGGGTGGAGAGAGATGTATCATTTGAAAAGATGCTTAGGGAAGTGGCAGGTTTTAGGCTACAGAGATACAAACGTAGCCTCCAGACTATACTGTATATCCCTTTCCCAAGTCTTGTGTGTGGTAGATTGTCACTGAACAGTATGTTTTAATATGTCAGAAGGGGGGGGGGATCTACAAACAATTTCTTTTGCATTTAATTTGTCCTTTTTGAAATTCTTAATAGCCAACAATAAATGAAGGTAAGCTCCAGTAGTCAATTAGTAATGCTGCTATTGGTGTGACTGTGATTAGTTTTAATCCAAATGTGGATATTTTTGTATACGTTATGGAATCTAGAGTCATTTTATTGCAGCAGGAATGAGGAATGATATACCACCTTATAGTGCTTTACAGTCCTCTTTAAGCAGTTTACAGAGTCACCATATTTGCCCCCCAACAATCTGGGTTCTTCATTTTACTCACCTTGGAAGGATGAAAGGCTGAGTCAACCTTGAGCCTGATGGGATTTGAACTGCCAGATTGTAGGCAGACTGGCTGCAGAAGTAGCTTGCAGTACTCTGTGCTACAGAGGCTCATAGGAATACTGATTGTTCCAGCTGTATTATATGGATGAACACTTTTAAAGATTAATAAAAATGTTCTTGAGCTGATATTGGTTCACAGTAGAATATACAATGTGACATGGGCACATCCATATCGCTTTCCTGGCAATAATATAGAAATAGTTTGTCCTGCCTTCTATTTTTAAATATTTTAAAAAAATTTCAGACTACAGTTCCGATGGTACCCTCTTCAAGTATGTACGAGATCCAACCTGCTAGGGTTTTTTAGATTAGCCCTGAGTTGGGCATTCTGAATATATTGGAAACAGTACTGAACTGAACCTTTTCCAAGTTATTTTTGCAATCCTTCTGCCGTTTTCTTGAGAAATTTTCAGACTTTAAATGAAATCTGCCATGAGCACTCAATTCAATGTTTTCCCAATGGAGTATTTGAAAGGAAATCACTAACTGGAAAATGTTTTCATCCTCATTTCTCATTTTAGGTACATTTTACCAGCTTTTAAATGTTTATTTTGCTTTGGCAATGAGTACATTTCTGCTCTGCTCTCCCCCTCCCCATATTTCTATGGAAAGCTATCAAGCTTGCAGGCTCATGGTAATGTTTGGTCTGTGGAGCATGACAAATCATATATTTTTCCTGCATTGAAATGGTAAAGTAAGTTTGATTCTGTTTTTAATTACCTTATAAAATGTCAATATATATGCAATTAAAATGAAATTCTTGCACTGCATAATAGTCATAGATTGCTATTTATTTATTTTTGTTGCCATAAAGAGAAAGCAAACAATGAAGATACTGAAGTATTAAAAACAAAGTTCTAATTATAGAGATACTGTCAGGAGGCTTCTCCAAAAAATAAAATTTCTCTTATTTAAAATTTCTTGCTTATATCAGCAGTCCTTCTCAATTGCAGTTTGAACATCCCAAATATGAGATATGTGGCATGGCTAAATTGAATTACCATAAAAGAGAAAGACATTTATATCATTACATAAATTTATATCTGTTCTGTATTTTTAAATCAACTGAGTTGACAGATACAGCATGGTCTTTGTTTCCCATCTTTCTTTTAGATGGATAATATCAATTGAATTCCAGCTTAATTCCATAGTAAAGGTATTTCCACTCAGATAAAGGTGCAGTCAGATTTTATAAGTATAATTTTGATCCATTAACAGAACGAATGGTGCCTCCAATCCAACTTTGAATTTTATAGGCCATAAAAGTCAAGACAAAATGTCATCGAGATTATTGCTCTTTTTATGAGAATTCACTATATTCAGTTTCTGCCTTATAAAATTTATCCCATGCCTTGCATAAGCTTTTCTGTACCACTTATTTAATCTTAGGAAAGATGGAAATTCAATATACAATAAGCAAGAGGGGAAATGCCCATTGCCGAGAATGATCAGGTGCCACTAGCCTTTATTTAGCTTTTAAATACTGGGTGCAATTGCAACTGCAACTATTCAGAAGAGAAAACAAAAGCAAGCAATCTAGAAAATGTATTGTCTTACAAAGCAGTATGGAAGTGGCAGACACTAACTTACCACAGCTTGTCAGAGTTGTCAGAGTCAGATCTGATGATTGGTAGAAGCCTCAAAAAAGATAATTTGTTCCAGGTTAAAAAGGGATCCCTTTGCAATATTATTTTGCTAAACTGAACCTCTCCCAATTCAGGGTCTTCCAAATGTTTTGGAATACAACTCTCAGGCTAGCTGGAAACACTGGTAACTGTGATCTCAATACAACTGTGCCAGTTTTAGCCAAGCCAGGTTGCAGGTTCTTTTTTTGCTTCCCCATCTCTTTCATTTCCTGCTTGTGAGAGTTTTAAAAAAACTCTTTTGCTGATAGCTGCTACAACTTTGTGTCTTATTTTGTATAACTTAAATAAACTTTTTCAATGGTAAATCTTATTAAGATTTTTAAATTAACCCCTTCGTTCTTTTCAGACCATGTTAGGAAGTCCATTTGCTTCATTCATTCTTTCTACTCTAGCTATTCCCATATTTCTTTGAAGATTATAAAGGAAAAATTCTGCTCGGGCTGGAGATGACTTCTAGACTATTGACTGGAATGCAGCACACATTTGCCTGGAGCAACTACTGATTAATGAATGGCATTTACTTTATTCATAAAGTAAACTATATGAAAGCTGAGGAACTAATGCTAAATGAAAACAAAATCTTCTGCAGCACAGTTATTCTCCAAGGAATAATTATTTCCAACCTTTCTATATCTAATTCTTGAAAATAGCAATTGGCATCCCTCTAGATGTGTGGATTTCCACTCTCATAATCATACAGTTGTTGATAACCAACACATATGATCTCTTGAACCAGGAAAAACAGCAGATAATATTGCTACATCACCCGGCATTAAGTGAAAATCTAGTAATGTTATGTAGAAAAATCAAGATGTATGTCAATTTGAGCATTCGGTTTTTACTTTGTCTACCCTGAATCCTTTGTGATATAAGAATACTTTGAAAATTGTTTATTATTTATATTCTGATTTGCCATTCAACCAGATTTGCCATTCCAGCTGAAAACCAGCCTGAACCAAGGCAAGATTTGTCAAGATGACTTGCTGCAAAGTCAGACAGTTTGTTTCATCTATATTAGTGATTGTTCACATTAGCTTTTCCCAAAACTGGTGCCCTCCAGATATATTGGAACTACAACCTGCATAATTTTCCTGAATTGGAAAATATGATAATCTGCCAAGTTTTCAATCAATAGTTCCTAGCCTAGAGAAGCAATATGAATATGAACCTTCCATAAGGCAAATATGTCCTCCTCTCCTGAGCTTTCAGTCTGTCCACACTATCCAGTGGGCAATATTGAGTCCAGATTGCCTATAGTGATTGTGATAACTATCCCTTTCCTTCAAGGCATTCACCCATCTTTCCTTGCATTTTTAAATTTTGAAATAGATCCAATAATTATTAAATACATAGATATTTAGAGTTGCCTTAATCCTGCAAGTCAGCTTACAAATGTGAATAGAGTAAAACAGAGTTGTTCATGTAAAGTGTGTGTGTGTGTGTGCTGTGTGCTGTGTGTGTTGTAAGATGAGCAGGGAGCGGGGGGGTAAGGAGAGAGAGAGGGAGGGAGGGGGGAGGGAGGGAGGGGAAGAGAGAGAAGAAAAAAAAAGAAACACAACAAATGTTCCAACTTACTAAAAAAAAGATAGAAACACAGCTCATTACATATGTAAAAGCCATGTTGAGATCTCGTCTGAGACACTCCAGGGGTTCTTTGATCATTTTTAATTGTTCTTTTCCATATCGACTGCCAGCTTATTCTCCCGCTTCCTCTTCACTGCAACATATCTTGTCTTCATTCTGGCAGCAAGGAGAAATCATTCAGGCATTTTGTAGAAAATACAATCCTTCCGTGAAATAATTCAAGATTACAAGAAAAAGCTAACAAGGAAATCCTGATTTAATTAAATTACATGTCAATTAAAATCTTGATTTGAAACGAGTCGTACTCATCAGCTCTGCTTCAAGGAAAATTCTTAAGTTGGGAAGGATGCCAAATATTCTTCTTCCTTCTATTCTTGGGCATATTAGTAAGAAATCAAGGCTTTTGGATGAATTATATTGAATTTACAGGAAAGGAAAACCTACTGATACCCAGCTGTAACCTTCTTGTTTTTTCTTTGCAATAGGAGGTTCACTGAAAATATTGCAATAGGGGGAAACAATGGCTGGCGGATTTGTCACTATCTAGATGTTCAATTGTTTTTATAAGACAAATATTTGTATTTACAGTCATCATCATTTGAGACAAATACACAATTTATCGTTTCCCTTTCTGAGTACCATGGAGCCCTTTGCTTCAGCGAGGTGGGAAGAACACATTTAATGTGCTGCTTTGGCAATTCCAGCAAAGGAACAAAAAATCTGCAGCTTTTCTCCCTCCTCTTTCTCTCTTTCCTTCATTAGAATGCAATGCTGGTTGGAGATTCCCTCCTTCCCTCCCTCACAGAAGGGCTGTTCCTTTAGTGAAGGGTTATTCCTTAGCTTTTCTATTTATAGATCCACTTTCAGCTGCTGCAGGGAACTCACCATTTGCCATTCAGCAGCTTTTATGCTCAGCTGGTCTCTCAAGGTGTTAAAACATTTTTATATATCTTGTGAATGACAGGGCCAGGGTGAGGGGCAGCAGGAGGCTTTTGTATGTGTGTGTAGTCCATCAAATCTCTTTCTTGTTCTGCTTATTCTGGTTTATTTTTTGAAGTTGTGGGAGTGGGAATTTCTAGCAGTAACTTGGCAATCTGTCAAAAGGGGTGGGAAGGATTTCCTAGCTCATTTTGGAAGGCATTTAAAATGCAAAGTATGTGTGGGGGGAGTATGGAGAGGGAGGAAAGGGGGGAGGGAGGGAGGGAAGGAGGGAGGGAGAGGGGGAGAAAGAGATCCACCCCAAGGGCAAGAAATTTGATTTGAAATGTATTTCTTTCAGAGATGACTGATCATTCGATCATCATTATATTGCAGGCAGGCATCCATATCCTGGAATAATGCAATTTTTGCCTTTTTAACCAACTAGCTTATTTCAGTGATCAAATCACATCAGGATTCTTGTGCACATTGCAGTGCCAAAGTGTTGCAGGGCTGGGGAACAGCCCTGTGGATTTTGGCGCTATACCTGTGCATATTGTTCAAGAAAAGCTCAAGGACAGAAAATGGATCAGCCTCACCTCAGAAAAGAACTACTGAAATTAATTATTTTTAAAAAGAAGACAAGAACATTTAATGAATTATCACTTGCCATTGTATTGGATTTTAAACAAAGCCATTACTGACTGCTGCACTCTACCAACTCTTGAGGGATGCTGGATAGAATCTTTTTTTTCTCTACAGAAATCAGTTGCTAGAATCACAGTGTCAAAACAGGCTGAAATATTTTGAAGGGAGTAAGGAAACACTTTGGGGCTCTGAAGTTTCAAAAATATCACAGAAAGACAAGCAAGGGGCTCATGAACCATTTAAAAAAAGGGGGGTAATGATTTCATTCAAGACCCCAAACAAAAAAAATCAGGCTGTGGAACTCACAGTCTTTCGTTTTAATACCATTCTTCTCAATGAGCTAACAGGCAGTATGTTAAATTCCAATTCCCTTACAGGAAAAAGGAGGAGACATTAACCTTCCTTCCCATGCAATGTTAAAAACAGGAAAGTCTTTGATAGCACAGTCATGAGTGCCATTTTGCCTTTTAAAAAGGCAAAATTATTCTTAAAATACCTTTTTAAAAAGTGGGGGAGGGAGAAACTTCTTAAGGTTTTGACTGCTTTTTCAAATAGAAATACATAAGAACTCTGCAACTGCAAATTTTAAAAAACTTCATCATGCCTAGCCAGGAAGAAGCAGGGTTTCCCCTCTTTTTAAAAGGCAATATAGGGAATTAGCTTTTCCTTACCACTATTTGCCACAATTAAAAAAAATAAAGGCTGGAAATGGGGAACTTTTCCTAATATGGTCCTCCAAGACCAACAATAAAGTAAAGGCAGATGGATCTGAATCCTAAATATCAAATCTTGTATTGCTCTGGAAAATACAAGAAAATATCTATTGTGGTTTTTTTTTAAAGGTTACTGCCAGAGAAACACAAAGGCACAAACATTTCTTGGCTTTGGCCTCACTCAGCCATGGGGTTTGGCCTCAGGTAGCCCAAAAATGGTGTGGATCTTTGCCCTATAGTGTCATAGTGCTTAATCCTGGATAGGTGAATTTTCTGGTTTTTTACTTGTCATCTAAAAGAGATAATGATAATTATTTCTTCTATTGCCACGAAGTATTTGCATATCAGCATCAAAGGTCAGGATTTGTAATTTGCTGCTTCACTCAGTAAAACTATGCTATTCCCAAGCTTATCTTCATAAAGAAGTCTTGCCCTGAGAATCAATGGGAGGGAAGCCTTAATATAAAACTGCCAATTAAGTGTAGTGCTGGAAATGTCTCCAAGGTAGACAGCTGCAATTATTTTTCCAACTGATACCTTGGGGAGAGGAAGGGTGGGAATGTAATATCCATAAATCTATGATTCACAGTGAAATTGGCTGCCTTCTCCCTCATGTCACATCTATATGAATGCAGGACAAACTGATTTTGAAATCCAGCTGTTCTACTGTATGCTTCTCATTTATTACATTCCCTTTATTTTAGCTCTTTCCTCAAGATCTGTACCCCTGTTTGGAGTTATGGGATCACACATGCACATACATACAGAGACATAGAATTATAATCATAATAATCACACAGTCACATGTTGCATTAATTTGGTTCCTATGCATCACTTTTGGAATTCGACAAAAGAAAGAATGTGCATTTCTAAGTAATATAGGTACATGTAATTCATGAACTATGGATGATGTCTACATTTTATCATGGAAACGTTCAACATTTATTAAACTGAAAAGGGGAAATGCAGAATAGAGCAGGGGTGAGATTCTACCAGTTTGCACCTATTTGCAAGAACCAGTTGTTAACATTCTGAGCAGTTTGGAGAACCGGTTATGAGAAGAAATTACCAGCCTAATCCTGTAAGGAAGGCAGGAAGGAAACATTCTGGTGTTGCTTACAGAAACTGCCTCTCTGTTAACCNTGGTGTTGCTTACAGAAACTGCCTCTCTGTTAACCCTTATTACATTCTTGGCAGGACTTGACTTCCTGTCTCAGGAACTTCTCTGGAGTTTTTTCCCCTCCTTTGCTGGTACTTTGTTTGTGTGCAGTGGCCATTCAAAGTTACAATGGCAATAAAAAAAGTGACTTATGACCATTTTTCACACTTACGACTGTTGCAGCATCCCCACAGTCATGCGAGGCCAGGCGAGGAAATGCATGCCTCGATGTGAATGATATTGAGTTGGCCATGCCCAGCCAATAACATGACCACCAAGCCACACTCACCAACTAAGCCAGGGCCACAGAACCAATTGTTAAAAAATTTGAATCCCACCCGTGGAATAGAGGATTTGGTGATTCAGGTGTCCCCAAACTCTTCAGTTCATTAGCCCCTTCACAGTTTCAGACTGTTCATCAATAATCCAAAGTATTTATTCTATGAAAATAATTTAATAAATACTACTTTAAAAGTACTAAGAATAATAATAATAACAATAATATTTGTAAAAGCTTGATTAATTCATCTTTCAGTTCTCATTTAAAACTTGCAAAAATCTTCTAAGGAAGCACTTGCCATGATCTAAATAAACTTTAGATAATCTTTCTCCAATAGAAGAAAATATCTGTAGTTTAGAGTTGAATTGTGGAGTCTTTGGCTGTTGAGGGCTGGTGGAAAAGTGTTTTGAGATTTTTTTTATTTCCTTTTGAGCTGACCAACTTTCTATAAAAAAGGAAGGTTGATGACTGAATGAAAATTGTCCAGAACTGATGTAAGGAAAATTATCCAACATCAATGGATCTAGGGATGGTTTCTTCAAATAAGTTTCTTAAGGGCAGACCACAATCTCTTTATGAACTAATGGAACCATTCCTTCCCTGAAGGATGTATTCACCATTATTTGAGTCACCTGTTCAACATTTTCCATAAGACCTCAATTAGACAGGATCGAATACACATTTGACTGCATTTACAGTCTCCAATGATGCTATAGATATTTCTTCCACTACTTTAACTCCTGGAGTACCTATCAAAGCCAGGGAGATTTCTGAAATTCACAGACAGAGAAATATAGAGACCATGCAAACATATATAAACAGGGATCCTTCATGAAGCAGCAGCTGATTAAGCCTTTCATTCTATTCCCATGCTACTTTTTGGCACATAAATATTATTTTGGAAATAGCTTCCAAAAGCTTCCTTTTCCAAGTTCATTAGATCATGGTGGCTATGCAACATATACTTTGATGTTCCCATACAAGAAAGCTTTAAATGTTGAATATGCAATCCCCTTGAAGCTGAATTGCTGAGAAATGTTTTGATTGAAGTGTGCTTCGCTACTGGTACAAAGTCTTCATTATAATTATCATCATATTTGAGGAAGTAGTCCTTGGCAACAAATATCATTTTGTAACACTGGATGTCCCATTCTGCAACTCACTTAATAGTGAAAGTCTATATGTATCATTGTGAGAGTTCGTGTTTTATTCCTGTGAAGGGATTTGGTATCTTCTCTAACAGGATTTAGCCTCTTGACTTTTCAGTGTCTTGCATCTTTTCTGTATATCTCCTTGGAGAAGGGCTTATTGTCTCAGCCTCTCTAGCTTATTGAGACTTATTGTCTCATCTTTTCTGACTCTGGCAAGTTTCTTATGTGATAGTCCCATGTTAGACTTGTTTTGAGACTTTCCCTCTTGTAAGGCCTTCTACTGACCTCTAGTTCTGGTTCTTAGGGTTCTATTTCTAAGCTTTCTTACAGTAGCAGTATTCAGAATTGGAAGGGACCTTGGAGGTCTTCCAGTCCAACCCCCTGCTAAAACAGGAGGCCTTCCTGAGCATCAAAGATCACTCTTGTTTCTTCCTGTCTCAGATGTTGCTGCATTGATTCTTCTGTTCAGATCTTTAACTGAAACCTTCCTATTTCATTAATATTTGTTTTTTGCTTTTTGTCAAAAATATGCCAAACTGCTGTGTATCTTTACAGTCTGTGTGATAGGCTCAAGAACTTTGTGTCCTTTGTATCCTAATTCATATCCTATCGATTATAATCATATGCCTGGAATCAAAACAGATGTATGTGTTTTACATTTGGTTTAGTTCCATTCCCTAGTTCAAAAAGTGTTGCATCTTCATCCTATAAGTACTCTGTTCTACTAGTCAGATGCAGGCTTCATAAAATTGCTCTGTCAACCCAACATTGAAAAACATTGCTGACAATTTGAAATAACATTCTTTTTTTCTCTGCTGTGAACCCATTTTATTCTCAAGTATAGGGATTTCTTTTCATCATGTTTTGTTTCCCGTTGTGTCAGGTACTGTTTAGTTTCTTTTTCGATGTATTAATCCCCATTAGGTTTCCTTCAGAATGTATTGCGTGCTCAGGTAATATATTCTTTTAGCTTTTCCAAAATGTCACCTTTTAAAAAAATTGCAGGTAGAAGTGAATATATTTTGGAAAATTATTAGTCAGTGTCAGGAGCTAAGAATAATGTTCCTCATCAATCTGAGTGATTTTATCTAACAATATTTTTATGCTTTTTCCTTAGATGACCAGTATATAGTTCTAGTCACATTTACTTTAATCTTGTATGTGTTCCTCTGGACTCATGCATACTTATTTTCCTTTCCTTATTTATATTTATTCTTTTTGAAGCACATTCTATGCTGCTATGCCCAAATTTCCTGGTCTTGGAGTTGTAGAAAATCTTTATGTAAATGCTCTTTGCAGTGATTAATTTGCATAGTGATATCCTGTAATTGGTCCATCTCAAAATTCCTTTCATGAACAGTTCATTCTTTATAAATCATGTAAATAAATTTATACTTACACTTGTAGCTATTTTTATATTTAATGACTTATTTCCAAAAATGCCATTTAATAGGTATTATGAATTTGCATTACTTGCATTTATTCCTTATTTATTTTACAAATTGTCACAAGGAGTAAAACATCTTTTCTTAGTTTATTTCAAGGCAGAAATAAGCACCCAAGCAATCAGTGGAATGTCAAAAATATATTTATTCACCAAAGTCATCCTGTTGCTCTGAGTGTGTGGCCATAAACATTTTTCTTTGTTTCCATTTTTATAGGGTTCTGAAGTTCAGAAATGTAGCCAATAATTATCAATGAAATGAAATACATTGGTTTATAATAAATAATCTTAGACAAAGAAATAATCCCTCCTTATTTATGTTATAGAAGTGTTTCTATCAAGAGCAAAAGAACAGTTGTTTTTCTATGCATAAGATATAAATTTTAGTATAAGGTATAGACATGGTTTTGGCTACATGATCTATCTATTGTTTCTAGTAGAAAAGCCAGGTTTTATATAATAACATTACTATTGCCTTTATATTGCTACCTATACAATCTTTAAATCTTTAAGAAAAATATTCAAACAGTATCCAGTTATGTATTGTTTTTCATTCTATTTCTCTAGTATGCCTATCTGCAAAATACATGAATACTTTATAACCCACATTTCATTGAGTGCAGGAGGTCAAAAAGTGGGCAGAAGAGATGGGGAGAGTCCCCCTGCCGTCATAAGTGCAAGCAGGCTGCCATACCTGAATTTGATCACATGACCGTGGTGGTGGTAGTTTAGAGTGGGAATAATATTTGAAACCAGGCTTCAGTACTATTTGTTTAATGCTGTCATAACTTCAAACATTTGCTGAACAAAAACTACCTATATTTTACTCAATTGGCTATCATTACAATAAATATTGAAACTACAATTAATATTAAAAAGTATAGTGGATATTAACTTGAACCTCAGTTCAATGGGGTAGATTATTATCAAACTTTTCTAGGATTATCCACTTGAAATATTTTTCCTCATTGAAGAATAGACTAAATTAACTTTTTGTTAATTGCTCTTAATAGTTTCTGTTTCCCAGATTAGAGAGGAAAAGATTGAGCTCCCTTCAGATTTTCCCTCTTCAAAAATATCATCCACGTTCCAGTTTGTTTTCCTCTTCTGTAGAATAGTACCCTCTCCTTCCCGCTCTGCCCCAAAATCTGGCTTACTTCATTTACTTTTGGGATTCAGAAATGCAATTAAAATTTGGTTCTTTCAATAGGACAATGAGTGGGAAATAAATTGAGAAATATTCTCCTGTGTATGAATATTGATTATATTAATATCCATGTTCTTCAGCATATCTTTTTACTATTTTTTTGTTTATGCTTCTGTTGAGCATTTATCGGGTCAAATTTTTGGGGGATTGCTTTATTCACATTGATATGTGGTCGGTTTGTAAGCCATCTGTTAGTGATTGGAGCAGAAAAATGATAAAATAAACTGACATTCCTGGTGATTGGGTGGCCTAGAAATTTAAAAAATAAATAAATAACATACCAAGTACTTATTAAAATACATAAACAAACTGCATATTTTTACGATCAGAAACACACTTCATTTAATTTACTAAATTATTTAAACATTCTTTAAGCTCAAATAGAAGCAGAAATAAAGAGCAAGCAAATAAGTTAAAGTGGCAAACTACATCAGCAAAACTATTCATACCCTCAAAAAGCAGAATCAATTCTTTATTGAAATATTTTACAATCAATCAGATATCATAAATTGTACTGTAAAATCCAGTGAACAGCAGAACTAAAAATGAAGATAAAAAGCAAGCAAAAATGAGGCCTATTTTAGGTTCTAGGGTAGTGACAACCCTTGTGTAATACACTGGTTGAAAAACCACTTTTTAAAAAGTGCTTAAATATTAAAATGTTGTGGAAGGGCTCCTAAGTTTTCTTAAATTAATTCCAGGCATCATGTTTAGGTTTTATTACTATGTGGATTTTATTCAATTGTCTTGATCTTGATCCCTTCTCCAAACTTCTCATTGCTCACTTATGTATTTCCAAGCTATTCTCTTACTCTTTATTTCTTAAGTTTTTTGTTTCTAAGTAGCCCTTACTAAATCAATTGCTCTTTTACAGATTTTCTCTTGCAACGTGAGTAGAAAAATCCTTTAGTTACTAAGCAGGATTTGGCTTAGCTGGGCTTTAAAATGGAAGAAAAATACAGACAGAGAGTTGTCCATCATTCCATCTTGAATGTACCTGATCTTTTCAATCTCTGTTGTCTGTTGACACGATCCCCTTCCATCTCTCTGGTCATTGTCACCATCAACTGTTAGTCAGCCATACTTCCTTCTCCCTGGAATCTTTAGCTTTATAGGCACTCAGCCTCCTTCTCCTAGGCCATACGCTCACCGCATCATCATCTTTCCACACTAATGAACAGCAAAAAAAACAACAAAAAAACAGCAAAACCTTGGGGGGAAGATCTTCACCTTCCTCTATCCCCTTTTAAATCTTACCAGACCCACTTGTTTCTTTCTAGAAAAGTAGAAAATTTGTGTGTCAGAATTCTTAGGTATGATATTCCTGAGAGAGGGTAATTATAGAAGGCTGAGCAACCTCGACTTTCACAGTCCACACTTTTATCAATATATAGCCTATTATGGTATTGGAACCCACATAGTTTCCAAGTAAGGAGGCTAACTCTAAAAGAAGACAGTTGTTTGGGCATCCAGACTAAAATTCATAGCTTTATGGGAAAAACCTAGCAGTGTGAATTGTGCCTAGAAAGAAACTAGAAGCCTATGTACTTGAAAATGAACTACTTAATACACCATACAATTTAAATTGTTTAAGACAGTTAAATTTTATAGCATGATGAATCAGTTGCTGGTTTAAGGCTTGGGGGCAAATTGTCTAAAACATATTATATTACTGGTCTAAATAGGGAGAAATGAGACATGGATCACCGTGGAATTCTGGGGGAGTTACAGAGAACTGAAGACAACTCTGAGAAAGCAGAATCCACAACTATGGCAAAGACCAAGGAACAGATGAGTAGTTCCTTGGAACCTCTATGGATAAGGAGAAGGCAGGAGATCACTAACATGTGCTCCCAGTGGCTGCTTCTTCTGAGGAGATCAGGACTGCAGTTTTCTATGGGTCTGAGCATTAGGGGATTCTTGTTTGTAATTGTACCAGAGCCTGTTAAAGAACATTAGCTTCACAAACTTCACACTCTAATCATTTTTTGAAATTGCTTATTAACCATTTAATAAGCAATTTCAAGTAGAAGTTTATCTTCAACTCTGTACAAAAGAAAAATTAATTATAATAAGATTTAGAACTTAAAGAATCTGATATAAAAACCAACAAACTAAATAAGAAGTTGATTTAGAAAGTTCTAAACATACTATGAGTTCTAGGTAAATTTGCATCTTTTATGATAAGATTTTGGAATTAATTTTAAAGAACAAACAGTTTCTTGTGACAAGTATATCTGTTTTGATTTATAGAATTGGTTTATAGAATTGACAAGATAAGCAATTTCAAAGTTAAAAAACTGGACATCAGATGGGATTAAAAATTTTAGACAGGAAAAAATATAAGTCTATAAATGTACAATATTATAACAAATGAAATATTGCAGGAGATTTTGAAGAAAGGAATCAGATATTAAGGATGGGATATGGAATGAAGAGATAATTGTAACTTTAGAGGAGGTAAACAGTAAGTCAATTTGTTCATACTTGTTATGAAGGTTGAAAATAAATAAACTCTTTTTATGTCTTTTTTATTCCTTTATTATATTCTTACTGTTTTTCTTTCTTCCCTTTTTCCTTATTCTTTTTCTATTCCTTTTCTTCCTTTAAATGTATAGATTTGTGTGTGTGTGTGACACACACACATACACACACACACACGATTGAATGACAGAGATCTGCTCCAGGAAATGGCTACCCAAAATACTCCTAGCTATTAAGGCCCTGTCACACTGCCCAACGGATGCAAAACGTTAGGAAAAAGAAACGTTAGAAAAATGTTCCATCCGTTGTTATCCGCTCTCAAAAGGGGCAAAAATTTGCATAACCAGAGCGGATAACACGGAAAGGAAACGACGCGAGAGGACGCAGAACGGATTGAAAGCAGATGCAGAACAGAAGCCCAGCAGATGGAAGCGGATAGGAGCGGATGGCACATCCGCTAGGCTTCGGGGAGACCTCCAGGCAAAGCGGACGCGAATGACTACACCGCGTATGCACAGCGGATGCACAGCGCGATGAGCGGCTGCACAGCCTATGCACAGCGTATGAGTGGATGCGCACAGCGGAAGGCTAGCGGATGCACAGCGGAAGTCGAACGGATGCTGAGCGTATATTGCGCATGATTATGATCCTGCTGGTGATGATGATGATGATGATGTGATGATGATGATGATCCTGCTGGCTGCTGCTGCTGCTGGTGGTGTGGAGGAGCAGCCCCTACTACCTGGGAGCGGTCCACTGATGAGGGCCCATCTGGTCCTTGCCAAAAGGGAGAAGAGGTGTATGCAAACGGAGAGGAGGCAATACTCCATGAGGAGAAACACGAGGAATAGTGCTGGAGGTGGCTGAGAGAAATGATTATCTTGTGGCGGAACGGACAACGGCTGTACAGGGACACCAAAAGCTAAACATGCTTGCTTGGAAGAAGAGAAGGCGGAGAGTATGGGCTACACTTCGGAAGGTGCTCCTTGCTGAGTGAAGCACATGCACACTGGTATGGGAAGCTGCCACCTGAAGAAATCTGGCCAGCTGCGGTCAAGCTAGATGGCACAGAGAGACCTACTGAATGGCAAGTTGCCAGCTTCTGCGAGGGTGAGATCCACCACCGAGGAGGCAGTCCCTCTCACAACCTTCTCTCCAGCAGCCCTGCTGAGAGCCAGTCCTCTTCTGGCAAAGAGTCAGCTCCTGTCTCCAGGCAGGTACTGTGGAGCGTGCACGACGGAGACCCCCCGACAGCTGCGACCTACCCGTCGGCGGAGCGCATGCAGGACCCCCTGACGCAGTGGGAAGAAGGAGACCGACACTTCCACCACAAGCCCAACCTGCATCCACCCCAGCTCCACCTCCACAGAAAGCAGAGAGCCAGCCAGCAGGAGGGGCAGAGCCACACTGCTCCTGCTGGAGATCAGGGACACCATCCGGAGCAGCATAATCTCCTCTCTCAGCTGGTCACACCGGACTCCATCATCCTCCAACCGCAAGCCCTTCCTCACCTATATCAACCAGGCCCTGAGGACATGGAGGATCCCCAAGTACCAGGTGGTGGAAGGACGGAATCACGGAGCTGCTTCACAACCCTTTCCAGACCCAGACAGAACGTGCTTCCCACCCAGTCCAGGCTGCTCCTCCACCCGCAGGTAATGTCCCTCCCTTCCAAGGCTTCCCACAGGCCCTTCACCTAGCAGGGCTATGGCTACCAGGAGGTCCAGCAGCAACAAGGCAGCAAGGCCCTTCCCCAGTACAGGCA
Source organism: Laticauda laticaudata (assembly GCA_004320025.1). Taxonomy (NCBI): domain Eukaryota; kingdom Metazoa; phylum Chordata; class Lepidosauria; order Squamata; family Elapidae; genus Laticauda; species Laticauda laticaudata. Next base: position 30,338 of record BHFT01003618.1, read on the forward strand.
CAGAGTCATCGGCGACACCGTTGCCACTGGTTCCACGATGCCTACCGATGCCACACCGCCAATGATGCCACATACGACAGCGATGCACCCACTGCCACGATGCACCAACGCCAGTCCTCACCCAGCTGCAGACCAGACAGCCCACTACACTGCTCTTCTCCACCCACAGCCAAGCCCGGCCTCAGTACATCTGTTCTTCGGTACTGGGGCTGACACCACATGGCATGGAGGAAGGAGCTCTCAACATCACGGCTTAGGCGAGCTGTCCGAGAGCTTTTCAACACACCGTCACCTGTTTCCTCTCTGGGCCAGGACCCCAATGGCGATTCAGACCAGCACTCCAGCACCAGCCACCTCCACAGCACCTGGACCTTCACCCCTGACTGGGCACACCTCTGAGGGACCAAGAGGAGTGCCAGAACTCGGCTGGCTGGCTACCTGTGGACTTTATTGGAAACTTGACTGGGTCATTTTTCTTTTACAGCTTGTTTTTAATAAGTCTATTTTGATTCACACACTTGCTTCATTTCTTTTTTTTAATAAGTCTTGGTGAAAACTTTTAGAATTGTTTAAGCCTTTGCATGCTTGTGGGATGGGTTAGATAGCAGTGGGGTGGGCAGGATACCTTGTGGATGGGTAATAGCTGTGGGATGGGCAGGATACCTTGGGATGGGCAGGGATTACCTTTGGATGGAATAGCTGTGGAGTAGATAAACCTCCAGTGCAAGCATAGTGGGACTGTATGGTCCACCCTCCAGGTGCCACACCTATGGCCCTTATTATCAATAATAATGTAATAATCATCCACACATGTCAACACAAAAACAACTCTTTACTAAACCCCTGATCATTGTAGGGCACTCACACAATGACCCAATCTCATCAGTGTGATTAGACAGGGCTGAAGGAAGCATCCATTAAGCATCTATCATCGCTCCAGCGGGAGTTGCACCCAATGTTTCAGGAGGTTGCGCTGCTTCTTCCCTTCACGTGAGGCTCTCTTGGTGGCCTTGCACATCCTCAGTGTCTATCAGGTTTTGCCCTTGCTCCATTCCCAGGCTCCATGTCCCCATTGCCTTGTGGAGGTCCACAAGCCTGTTCTGCAAGACTGGGTAGCGGGTGCGCATGGAATGTGGGCAGGATGCAGCAAGCTTCCACAATCCTCCTCACGCGTCTCTGGGCGATGCTTGCATGGTGGTGAGAAGTACTGGAACCTGTTGGCCAGGATGCCTAAGGCGTTCTCACCACCCGCCTTGCCCTGGACAGCCTGTAGTTGAAGATCCTCTCTTCGGGTGAGGAGTCTGGAGGTGTAGATTTCATGAGGTAGGTTGTTGAGGGAGAAGGCGTCATCCCACGATGAAGTAGGCCACATTTTGGCATGTCGTTGGGCAGGGGGTCTGGATCTGGAAGCCACATGAGGTTGCGTTCAAGCCTCCTTGAGGTCACTGGCGTTGTATACCTGGCATCTGAACATGACCATTGCCTGAAGTATCGATGTACATGAACTGTAGTTCAGCATCGACCATGGTGAAGAGGACGATGCTGAAGAAAGCCCTTGTAGTTGAAATAAGTGGACCCCAACTTGGCTGGAGCTTTGCAGGCCACGTGCTTGCCATCTATGGCTCCAACGGTGTGAGGGAAGTTTCCAGCTTATGATACCACTGCTCTGCAACTTTCTTCCAGCCTTCTTTCAGTGGAGGGGCAATGGAGGAGCTCCTCCAGGTATCTCGATGATGGCCTGCACACACTTCTTGACCACAATGCTGATGGTGTTGTGTGCACCTCCAGCCGTACTGCTGCTGCCCTGTAGGTGGTCCCTGAGGCCAGGTGGTGCAAGTGAGTGCCACCTTGAGCCCAGGGTCCAGCTGGGGCGGAAGTTGTGTGCTCTGCTTGGTCAACCTGGTGTCGCCGCTGCACAACTTCGTCAAACATGGCTGGAGGATCCTCATGAAGTTCTGGAATGCACGAGGAGTCTTCGTTCCTCAGCTCACCATCAGCTTGTTGTACAGTCCATACTCTGCTCTTTACTGATCCATCTTCGGACCCAGACGCTTCTTGGCTGCCTCCTCTTTCTTCCTTAGTAGAGTTCATAGAGCCTGTAGATGGTTCGCAACTGTTGCAGAATGATGGTGGCTGCAAAAGGACTTTGTTACGATCCACGGTGGACATGACTGGATGCTGTGGAAGAGCAAGAGTCAGATGAAGGCTGCAAGGTGCTGCACAGTTGGGCTGCTGGTCTGAAGTGAGATCCGATGATCCCCCTTTTATAGGCATGTAGGTTTCCCTAGGTGTCCTTTGCATCCTCTAGGCATCTCTAGACATCCTTAATATCCGAGATAGTGCCCTCTGTGAACTTTTTCCATTTTAAAATGCTTTGTTCTGTGCTCTGCATCGCTAGGCCATCTGTTCTGCATCGTTCCACGTCTGTCCACTTCCTCCCAGCGTCCGTTTACCGCTGGAGCGGATGGAGTTGCGCGGATGCGAAGCAGATGCCTAGGGGATATAGTGGATGCGTAACGGATGCAACGGATGCGAGCAGATGCCTACGGATGCAGAATGGACGCATTGGATACATTTTCCGCTCAAAGTTGAGCAGTTCAAAACTTCTTGAGCGGATGAAACGTCAATAAACGGATGCTGGACGGATAGAGAGGAAGCAAAACGGAGGCAGTGAGAACGGATACATCGCGTTAACCAACGGATGACAAGTGTTTTCCTCCGTTTTACATCCTCTTTCCATCCGTTCGTGCAGTGTGACAGGGGCTTTAGCAAATGTTTTGGCATCCAAAAACAGTGGTGGATCCAACAGTTCCAAAATTACAATTTCAACTGCATCTTAGGTCCCATAGTTGGGTTTACTTTGGGGTTTAAGATTTATAGGAGACAATATAGGGAAGAAGCAGTGTTAGCTATGGTAGGCCAAAAATCAAAAATCTGATAGCAATTTTCCAACAGCAAAAGATTAAAAGGCTTAAATGTTTGTGACCTACAACAAACTTTATTAGATGCATAGAGTAGCCAGATTTATGTAGGATTTAAATTGGGATGGAATGGAAAGATAAAAGAGAAGGGAAGACAGGCTGGATATGCAAATGTAGATTACATGTGAGTCAGATTGCAAGTACCTTCTCAATTTGCAATTGTAATATATTTATTGAGACCTTCTGAGATGCCCTGAAACCTTTTGAAGCTCAGTTATACTGCTGAAGTTTCTTTGTTCCAAAACAGCTACTTGGAGATTTGTAATGGAGTGTCCTGAGAGATTAAAATGCTCTAATATTATTTTGGCCTTGTTTTGGTTCATGGAAAAGCAAAAAGCCAACTTGGCTAATCTAAATAAATAAATAAAATAAGTGGAGCCAGTTCGTTAGTAACTAAATGTCCACCATGAAATTCCAGTTCTAGGATTGACAGGGCAGTCCAAAAGGATGCAGTGGAAAACATCCATGTCATACCACTTTGTTATCAAGATCTTCACAGGCAGTCTTTGCAGTCCCCAGAAGTTAATGTGAACCAAAGAAATACCTATGACCTGTCTCAACCAAGAAAATTTCACTGAAATCCAACATTTGTCCAAATGGCACAGAACTCCATACCTGTATGACTTCTCTGAGTCTCTATATTTGAGCAGCTATATATTCATATATTGAGGTTCAGAGAAGTCATACAGGTATGGAGTTATGTGCCATTTGGAGAAATGTTAACACACAAATGCCTAGCAGTATCTCATGAAGGAGATCTTCAAGTACAAATTAAATCATCAAGCAAAGATTATATCTTATGGCCCAAATTTGTTATATACACGAGATGGAAATGTATAGAAACAATTTTCACATTTTAAAAACATTTATTGAGCATGGTTAGGTTTAGGTCAGTGGTAGGATTCAAAAAATTTTACCACTGGTTCTGTGGGCACGATATGGCTTGGTGGGCTTGCCATGGCTTGGTGGGTGTGGCAGGGGAAGGATACTGTAAAATCTCTATTCTCTTCCCACTCCTGGAGGAAGGATATTGTAAAATCCCCATTTCCTTCCCACCCCACTAACCTGTTTCTCAGCTCCTGTGTAGGGCAACAAAAGAAGACCCAACCGATCAGCTGGGACTAGGGAGGCAGACTAGATGGGGCAGGAACAGTCAGAGGTGGTATTTGCCAGTTCTCTGAACTGCTCAAAATTTCTGCTACTGATTCTCCAGAACTGGTCAGAACCTGCTGAATACCATCTCTGGATTAGGTGATGTTTAAAGTAGTGGTATAAAATATAATCAGACAAATGCAAATTGATAAATGATAAACAACCCTCAATCTAATTAATAAGAAAATAAAAGGGCCTAAATATGGCAATTCATTTTGCAGAATGGGAACTTAAACAAAAATAATCCAAAATCATTATTCTAGAAGATACAGACATGTGTGGGTGAGAAGCCTTAACTAGTGATAGCAACTAGAGTTCTATCAGTTGTCTGATAAGAAGAAACATTTAGTACTGCTAAAAGAAGATCAATTAAAACACTGGGGCTTTTTCTTACCTTACAGTTTGATTCATTTATTGCATGCCTAACGGATCAGATCAAAACTATACAAACAGCCCAGATCTCCTTGTCTTTTTCCAGGCTCAACCATATTCCAAGAATTGGACAGATGTTTCCCTATTGTACTCAAAGTCAGCATTTCCAATGGTTGCCATTTTGAAGAGGGAAGTTCATGAAAACTTTGTTTCTAAACTCCAGGATATCTTGGTTAAAGCTTCTTAGTCCTATCTACATATATCTACATATATAAAGCACCTCATTTGTTTCATGGCTGTTGGCCCTGTAAAAATAATAACCACAGCCTTTAAAAATCATTTTTAAACTTTACTAAGAAAAAATACTTTGTTGAGCATTTAACATTTTTTTTAAAAAAAGGAGAATACAGTTTTAGTTGTGTAGTTTAATTTTATGCATTGAAGAAAATCTTGCTGTGTTCATTTGTCATTCATTCTATAAAAATGTACTCACTCTTTCAGGCTAGGAAGAGAAAAAGTATGAAAAAAAGTTTCAGGCAGGTTAGGAAAACATAAAGAGAAAAGCATGGAAGAAAGTAATGTGAATAGTGTGATTCTAATGACAGTATATAAGCAGTAGGGACTGGTGCTAGCTTGTACTAGTTCATGATAGTCAATTGTTACCTTTTCTGTAATTTTGTGAACCAACTGATAGCAGAGAAGAGCTACAATGCCCACTGCTAATCAGCTGTTCTGTGGTTAGCAGTGCAGTGCAACAGCAGCAATAGGTTTGATAGAGCTGGTTTTAATATTTACCTGCATACCACTGTACATATGTCATAACATTTATGTGATGACATCATCATACATATTTCATCATTTGCCTATTTTGAACCCTCCCAATTACAAGATGCCAGTTATAGATCTACCTTAATATGATAGATAGATCAGGGGTTGCCAACCTTTTGGACCTCAGGGACCACCAAACTCATACTTTTAAATCTAGAGAACTACTAATATGAATTTTTTTAAAAAGATGATATATTTAATGTAAAAATTTTATTTTATGTTAAATATAAATGTATTATTTTAAAAAATAATTTTAATATATTAAATATATACAAATATATATTTTAAATATAAAAATGCTCATTTAATTATAATAAAATATATATATAATAAGAAAAGCAGAGCCCCCTCCCCCCAAATCTGGTCTCCTGTCATTTCATATCTCCCCCAAGTCAGAGGAAACCTCTCCCTCCTTTGCCAGGTGTCGCTGCCTGGAATTGTGGGAGGGAAGAAGGGCTGGGTTGGAAGCCTCCACCCCACCCCGGGTCTTTAATACCTGGCTTGCTTCTCCACTACTGCCTCCTCCTCCTCTTCCTGCCCTAGCACCTCCTTCTCCAGGTAGGGCAATTACAAACTAACCAAGCAGCTACACTGATACCCCAGCTGCTCTCTTTCCCATGGTAAGACTTGGCATGTGGAGAAAATAGCTGGCAGCTGCTACTCAGTGGTCCCATGGGTGAGGAGAATTCATCCTGGTCCCAGTTAAGACATACCAGTCACAAACCCAGAATCCAAGATGAGAAGGGTTGCTTCCAGTTTCTGCGAAGAGCATGCACTGTTCAGCACAGCAGCCAACCTCTACTCTGGGATGAGGAGTCACGTGCTGAAGGTGGGGCAACATGGGTGATACTGGCAGCGGATGGACTTATACACGTGGGAGATCATGGCATAGGCCTGGCCTGTGAAGAGGTGGGGGTAAGGGGAAAGTATCCTCTGAATTGGTGTCATGTCCTGCCTCTTGCCTCTGCATATCAAGGAGTTTGAGCAGCTGCCAGTGATGCCCTCAAGGGAAGATGCTGCAAGAGGGAGGCTCGACCCCCCCCCCGCAGAAGNCAAGAGGGAGGCTCGACCCCCCCCCCGCAGAAGCTTCTCTTCCTCCTCAACAGAAGCACTTATGCACAAAGCGCTCACCACTCCTTTCTGACAAGCCTCCTCCTTCCTGCTGAGTATGTGAGTGCTTCTAGTAAGGAGGAAGAGAAGCTCCTGAAGACAAGGGTGTGGGAGATTGCGGCATCAGAGCTCTTCCTGGGTGTTTCCTGGCCTGCGAGGGGGAGGCGTGATCTCCTGTACCGCCCCCCAGGAGCCTCTCTTCCTCCTCCCCAGAAGCGCTCACATGCAAAGTGCTCACTGCCCCTCTGGCTTCCAACAAGATGCCTCCTTCCCACTGAGCATGTGATTGCTTCTGGTGAGGAGAAAGAGGGGCCGAGCCTCCCACTCACAACATCTTCACCTGAGGGCAGCTGCTTCCTGCAGCTCAGGAGGTCCATGCTCTTCCCACTGCTGCTCGGCCTCCTCAATGCGCTGAGGCAGGACACAGGAGACTGCAGGATTGCTCTGCCTCAACGCTTCAGCATGCTGTGGCCTACCAAAATTTTCTCATGGTCCACCAGTGGGCTGCGGTCCACTGGTTGGCGACCATTGAGATAGATCATATAGACTGACAGACAGACAGACAGACAGACAGACAGACAGATGAAAACATAAAGCAGCTTTATTCACCACTGGGGTTTGTCAATTTGTCCTTTTTGCCCTTACCATATTCCATTCTGAAACAGTATTATAATAAAATAATATTCAGGTACAATGAAAAGATATTTTGAACTAATTTGTTTTCCTAATAGCTTTTCACAAATGACTGAGATGTTTTTCAAACAGTTGTCCTCTATTCATATTTTATTTTATGTCTGCGTGCATTCAAAGAAATTGAAATATAAATCAACTTACTTGTTCTTCAGTCATCCTCACATTTGCCCTTGCTATTTAGGGGAGGGAATGCAGGAGAACATTTCGTTCAGGGTCTCTGCTGGAATATTGCCAAAGTCCTTTTTTGTCTAATAGGGCTAGGTTAAGTTCTGGCAATGATAAAGTGGTAATTACCTGGGTGAATGCAGACCGAACAAACCCTGGGTCATTAGTTCTACAGAATTCACAGATGCCTTGAAATATTAGAACAGAAATTGAATTTGCAGAGAAGTGCAGCTTTTCTCCAGAGGCAACAAAACTGCTATTTTTAATGTTCATTAAATCAGATGTATTGAAATATCATAAATGTTTGGTAAGATCCAATACTCTTCATCTATCTCTGTATGCTGATGGAGCTGCTATTCCTTGGCTAAAATGCAGTGAAAGCAGAAACTGGTGAATATAAAGGCTTATAGAGATTAAGTAGTTTGATGCTAACCTTTTTTTCTAACAGCTGATCAAGCTGAATCAACCTCTCATCAGCAGTGACAGCAAATATTACAGATAACTATACTCTGGAAATCTAGATTAATTCTCACTTAAGTTGCAAATTTGCATCTGATTTGTATATTTCATGATATTAGTGGGAATGCATTTCAAACTATCCCCCCCCCCATCCATGTTCTTTCCAGGAAAGTCTTGACTCCATGCTTTCTGTTTAGACATGTGGTGGTTTAAGGCTTTGTCTCTTTGGAGGAGTATTCATGGATGGAAGCCCTCGTCTACAATCTGGAATGATTCAAGTGCCACAGACACAAATGTATTGCTTCAGTGGCAACCTAAGCTGTGTAGTTGTGAAGAGTAATATAGCAAACAAAAGTCAAAAGTGAAATTCCACTGAATGTATTTCCATAGACTGGGTCCTAACATTGGCAGCTAAATCTGTTCCTGGATCAATCATTAGATTCTGCATTCTTTTTGAGATGTCTGTCATTTTTATTTTTTATTTCAACAAGATAGCTTATTCTGAAGACACCATTCTGCTATAGTGTCTTAATATTTTAGGGTATCATATAATACTAGCTTGATACCCATGCTTCGCTATAAAACAATGTGGTTGGGTTTAGTTTTTGAGGAGGAAAATAAGGGGAAAACATTCTGCCTGTGCCTACTAGCATCCATTGGTATTCATCTGGCTAGCATCCTGTCAGTGTGTGAGAGAGTTGAGGGCTATTTGGAAACTGAAACAGTGTTTTCTGTGTGAGCAAGAAGGTCACAGCAAGGAGCCTGTGCATGGCTTAACTCAACTGTTCTGTACATTTCGACGAACGACGACACTTTGACTTTGAAGAGAGGAGACGAACACAAAACGTAAACCTTGTCTAAAGAAAAGAAACACTGATGCTCTGATGGTCATTTCAAAAAATCCTTTCTTAGTGAGGACCTAAAAGCCAAGAGGAACATATGTGCCACATTTCAAGTTTGTAGGCTTTATGGTTCTGGAGATCTTGTGATGATGCGTGAATGGTATTTTGCTTTTATTTAGATTGATGAAATTATTTCCTTAACTTGCAATTATTTGAAAATATTAGGCAATAGTTTAAAAAACAGCTCAATTTAAAAAAAAATGAAGCTGGGGAAAAATCTCAAAAAAGTAATTTGTGAATGGAAGCTTTACTTTCAAATAAATAAGGTTTAGAAAACAAAAAATGGCTTTTTCAATTGTCTAGCAGACAACTAACCCTAAGCCATGCAATCACAGAAGTTCATTTTTATCTGTTACCATAACTGTAAATCTTAATAGAATTATCCAAGTATGTAGACTTCATTCTACTAAATGAATACAAAAAGCTACATTTCTGAAGCAATTTTCAATCTTGGATATATTTAAGAATGTTCAAATTGCTTTCATAATTTTCATAAAAAGAATGGGAAGTTAACCATGACTGGTAACAGGATCTGTAAGATAGAACATGACTATTGGCAAGTTTTATTTTTTAAAACAAAGTTTTTAAAGCTTTTGCAAATTTCATCATTATTAAAAATAGTAATAACTAGCACATTTACAAACTGAGGTATCGGAAAATATATCATCTTATTCTATTTGTACAAAAATACCAGTTAGTAAGTTTTCAGTGGTTTATTCAAACAATAAATGGTGCTCATATAAAGTAATGGCTTTTTAATCTACTTTGAATACTTCAATTTGTATTTCCAGTTAGTAATCAGCCTTTAAACACAAAGACCTGCAAGATGCAATACAATTCTTATAAGTCCTGTTTCAATTACCATTGAATCCCATCTCTAGATTACAAGAAAATTATCCGCATTAATGGAGTAAATTTTGAATGAATTGAAAATTTTGGATTTTTTGCTATTTCTGATTTCCAAATTTAAGTGTTACATTTGAAGCAGACATTGTGAAAACTATTTTAATATAATTTCCAAAGTAGATTACTGCAGTGATTACCCATATGTACAGTGATTATTTATTTTGAAAAATATACTTTTATAATTCTTTTTAGAGACAGTTTAACGTTGCTTTGTAGCACAGAAATTTGCCAAGTGCTTTGTATTTGAAATAGACAAGACAATGTTGAGAACAATACATTTTTTTTTGAAGAACAATTCTTTTTTTGAGAAAAAAAACAACACTTTCTACGCCAATTCAGAAAGCTCAAACTGCCCAAGGAGCTGCTGATACAGTTCTATTGAGGAATAATTGAGTCTGTCATCTGCATCTCTAAACTATCTGGTTTGGTTCTTCAACCCAACAGGACAGACACAGACTTCAGAGGATAATTTGGACTGCAGAAAAAGCAATTACCTGCCTTCAATTGAAGACCTATATACTGCACGAAAAGAGGGCTGTGTACAGACCCCTCACATCCCGGACATAAAGTGTTTCAGCTCCTTCCCTCAAAACAACACTATAGAGCATTGCACACCAGAACAACTAGACACAAGAATACTTTTCCTGAAAGTCATCACTCTGCTAAACAAATAATTCCCTCAACACTGTTCAACTATTTACAAAGTGTACACTACTATTACTGTTAATCTTCTCATCACTCCTTATCCCCTCCCACTTGTGACTGTAGGACTGTAACTTTGTTGCTTGTATCCTTATGATTTATATTGACTGTTTCCTAGTATGATTTGATTGTTAATTGTACCCTATGACTATCATTAAGTGTTGTACATTAAGATTCTTGATTCTTGACGAATGTACCTTTTCTTTATGTATACTGAAAGTATTTACACCAAGACAAATTCCTTGTGTGTCCAATCACACTTGGCCAATAAAGTATTCTATTCTATTCTATTCTATTCTATTCCATTTTAATATAAAGGATAGTCTGTTGAACAGATTAAAAATGAATCTGTTCAAATGAACAAAATTAACTCTAAATATTAGCCTTTTTAAGGATCCATTTTTGAGCAAAATGTTTAATTTATGATTTAAATGTAGATCTATGGGGTGCCATTTTCTCTCACTCTGCATTCCCAATTTGTCCTTAGCTTGCCAAGTTTTTAAGTATCAATCATAATTCATAGTCTGATAAACTCCCAGATTGCTTGCGAGAACAATCTTCTTGTTATTTTCAAGAACACATTTTTGCTTTTGTACGTTTGTTAAAAGACCAGTATTTGATTTGGATGAGGTGCCATTAATCTGAAACAATTTATCTTTATCCCCCAACAAGGTTTGAAAGCCCAGCAAGCCATTAATCCTGATTTTAAGATGACAAACAGTGTCATAAATAGAACCAACTCCTGAGAACAAGGAACATGACATTATTGGCATCGTTTAGCCTCGATTCATATATGCGCATGACATTAAATGCTGGCATCTTTTTAAGCAGTAAACAGAATGTTAGTGATGTCACATTTGAAAGCACCATCATCTACTGGCCATTTGGTCAATTAGTTCATATGGAAAAAGTTCAAAGGTAGACTACCGTGATCAACATGCTGAGGTTTTTTTATAAAACTTACAGAATTATGTGAGAATGCAATATAAAAATGTAATAATTGTTAAAAGTACTGTATATATGAATATTAGTTAAAAAGATGATGTCTAAAAAAGATGATTCTAAAAAACAAAGAAATGTTGAATTAATGAGATAATATATAATCAAATATAGAGAAATCAGTCTCTTTTTGGGAGCGTGCTTTTGGATCAGAACAAATTGGAACATCTTTTTTTAAAAAAAAAGTTTTTTAAATCAAAATGGTAACAAAATGATTGACTAGTGCTGCTTCTGTCCCATGGCTCAGCCTCAAACCTGACTGAAACAGGTCTATATAATCTGTATAATCTGGGACCCTCTAGAGCTGCAATGCAACCTCTTTTTCCACCATCTTCCCTAGAAAGGGAAAGTGTCTAGAAGAAGGTTGGAAATGTCCAGTACGGTAGGTCTAATGATGCCTTCTTAATTAGATCAAATTACTCAGATTTCAATAATCTTTTCTCTATCTTCACTAGAATCCTCCGGCATTGCTCTAAATCTCAAACAAAATTCCTTATCTCTCTACTTAATGGAGCAATTTAATCTACTTCTCTATCCAACACTGCCTATAAATCTGTTTTATTTTGTTTGTCCAACATTTCCACTTGTCATTATTTGTTTTATATCTCCAGTTTTAGAGCTTTCCATCTTCTTATCTTCTTCATCTCCCCTTTCATCTTTCCAAGACTTTTATCCATTCTTTTTTTTTCAAAAGCTGCCAATTTAGTATCACATGATTCAACTAGCTTACTGCCTGAAGGAAAACTGATGTAATTCCTCTCTTTGTAGGTTATTCTAGCATTCTCTCCTCCTCTCCATTCTTGCCATTTTTCCTGTGGTTGTCATTATATTATAATACAAAAATGAAAGGAATTCTCATCTTTTTTTCTCTTACTCTTTTGCCTTCCAGTGCCCTTAATACTTTTTTGCTCAAATGGTATGCCAATGTTATAGTTAGCATCACAATCAAGATCTCCAGTTACAGACAGCATTACAGTCATGCTCATATTATCTATTCGTTCTTCTGTAAAATCCACCAATTTTCCACATTTGTAATTAGTAAACAAAAACATTCTCTGTTCCTTTCCAGGGTTTCCCACTGCCACAAAAATCCAGCTATAAAGCCTGATAAAAAATGAACTGCAAGGTGAGATAAAACTTTGAGAGAATACTGAAGGCTTCTTGAAACACACATTGTGGTCCACAGAATGCCATCATAGAAAACTTATAAAGTAAACCAGAATTAAACCTTTTTTGCTTATATGTTACATTATTGCAAGATAAGAATGTTCTGCTTACCAAAAAAGTATGATATGTTTTCTGTTTACCAAATATGAAAAGAGTAAGAGTACTTACTTTTTTGTAAGTTGGCATCTGTCTTCTGGGGGAAAAATTATGAGGCATATAAAACAGATCAAGGTTAAAGTTAATATAAAAACATCAGCAAAGAACTTTTTTTCTACACTAATAGCGATCATTATGAGGACCACATTTTTATTCAGAAAGAGAAATGTAGAAATGGTTTAGTAATTCTTGTGACTGAAAGAAAATGGTTGATTTGGTGGAAAATCATGAAACCTGAAGGTTGGCTGTATAGCTATGTGAAAACATTTTCTATTAGTGTTACAAAGTTTCCTATTTGTTATTTTGAAACAAAAATAACAAATATTTTGAAATTTCTCCCTTCCAAATTGAAAGCATTCATATTCAGCATCTAGTTTTTAGCAATAACAAAGTATTTGGGGATTTTTGTCAATTCAAGCAGTAGTCCAGACCTCAGAAGCATGACACTGGACAAGCAAAACAGATCCACAGATAGTGATTTCCATTTATTTGCTTTTTTAAATGCCCAGAAATGAGTCTGTCTCTGTCTCTGCAGAGATGAAAACAAATAATCCAGTTCCCATAGAAAATTGAAAATTCTCGAGAGTTCTGCTTCAGAGTGCTGTGAATTACGGGGACTTACTTCGTAATTGTCTGTGAGTCAACACCTGGCTCATCATGGGTTTTCAAGGTAATTGACAGATAGATCTACAAAATGCCAGCAACACAATCTTCAACTTCAACATGTTTGGAGAGTTGTTAATCTTCCTGAAGTTTCAGACCATTGGTTTGATACGGCAAGAGTAAAAGGTACAAAATAGATATAAGATCTGGATTGTCTTCGAGAAATACACACCTATAACTAACATTTGCAAGATGTAATAGGTGTTGAGAGAAACTGATCATTAAACAGTACTGTTATAAACATTCCAACAGCTTCCATTCATTCCAAACATTCCATTCCAACAAGGAAAGAATTGGAAGTAGATTTCTTTATTCAGGAATAAAGCAAGATTAATTATAATAATATTAAATCACTATTTTTATGGAAAAAAAGAATAGATTAAGTGAATTGTGATACTAAATCATGACCAATTTAAGTCTTATTTATTTCAGTGATTCTACTGAATACTGAATACTTCTACTGAATTCTACTGAATACTCTCAATACTGAGAGAACTGAGCAGTTAAGATGATTGATAGATAAAATAAATATATAATAAAATAAAACAATAAATATCAGAAGTGATTTCACATCCAATGTAAAGAGATCCCACTGTTCTATTGAATTCAAAACAAGATACAGAGCTTCCATCTCTCCATCCAGACCTTGGGATATTATTTAGATAAAATATAAGGATATTTAATTTTCATCAACTTTCATAAGAAATTTAAACACTGCCTTAAAATTCTATCATTGACATAAACAAATAACTGAATCTACTTCATCCTTTTTGGTTTCTACATTCTTTGCTTGTTTCTTGTTTTAATTTGATCTACTCATTCAGTATAAGTTTATTGAGCTATATAAATTGAAACATTCTCATTTTCAATGAGATTTTTAAGTTTGTATTTTTCCTGCCCAGAAATGCATAGAGTCAAGTGATTTTTAAAAAATTAAATTGCTGATGCCACATGATGAGAGGTGAATTTATGTCAATAGGCAGTCTAAAAGGTGAGATTAAGGGAAGAGAAACAACTGAAGCATATTGCAGCCACAAACTTGTTCTTTTAAAACCATACCCTGCAGTCATTCCTATACAGAAATTAAAATTTTCAATAAATTTTCTGAGACAGGTTTGCACGTTAGTTGGATGCAACCAAGCAATGAAGCCTTAATGAGCTCTTCCTTCTCTTTTCCCATCTTCAAAACTGAACATTAGAAAAGGAGCTACACTCTCCAAAGACATAGCTTTCAGTGCATCACAACAATCACAAATGCTACATGGACTTCATTTCTCTTAATGGTTGTGTAATGTTTTTTTTTTTAAAGCATTTGGGTTTGCTTCAACACAGTAATCAGTCAAACTCACCCTGTGTGAGAATTGAGCTAAATTTAAAATATGGATTTAGCTTATCATTCCATGAATCCTTTGAAATAGGTCACAGCTTGCATGGGCAAATTCATTAATACCATATGAAAATGAAGGACAACTTCTGTTCCAATGAGCCATTTTCAATTTGATGTGAATAGATTTAATTAAAATATCTGCTGTGCCACAGAATCCTCCCAAAGACAAATCAAAGGTAAAAGGGATTTTGCATGATACATATCTCTGGCTTATAGACTTTTCAATGGGCTAATCCTTGCTTGCTTAACTGATTCTAAGCAGGTCAGATCTTATTAACTTTTGAGAGACAAAAAAGAAATCCATATTCCTCTTGTTCTTTCTTAGGTTCCAAAATAATTTCCAACCAGAAAAAGGATAACTGGGTCTTCCTTCCTTCCCCTCTTTAAAAGTATAGAAGAGTTATTCAGTTACAGAAAAATACACTTATCTTATTTATTTATCATTTTTCTCCTCCTAGAGTCATTCAGATTTTAACATATGTAAACAAAAATGAGTGGCCATAAAAGAGATAACAATTCATCCTAACAAAGGATTATACTGTATAACATTCAAGACATCTACTTCCCTGGGATTTCATAAGAAGATGAGTTTCAGAGTTTTCATACCACTCAAATAAAAAAGGATATAACAATTGGACCTTTGCTTCATCAGTTTAGTACTGACTCCGAGTAGATCAGATAATCACAGAATGGTTTCTGTGATTGGAATGCCAATTGTTTTAAGCAACAAAAAGTCCATATTTAATGAACCTGACTTTCAAATGTATTCTCCAAACCCACATATTTCTTAAAGGAAGTCAATGTTCTGAGTTCTTTTATGCTAATTACCTTTCAGAGCAATGTGACAAAAGGGGGGGATGACTCTCCATCAAATACCCAGACCCATATCTTCTTTTTCTGTGCTTAAAGCTGCCTTTTGTAACAGCACTTAATCTGCACCTACATTCCCACTGCAGTCTCTCTTCTACACAATCTTTTAAAGTATTTCTTTCTTGTGATCTCACTGGACACATTCATTTCATTCCCTATTGCAAGTGGAATAAAAATCTTGATTGATTACATTTTTTGTTCCCTCAGCTTATACTGTAAATCCTCTGATGCATGGACTGATTCTTTTCATTTCCGCACAGCCCGATACATAGTTGTTAAAGTTAAAGCTGTTAAAGTTGTTAAAGCTATCAGAAATGTTCAAAATTTAGGGACATTGTACACTATTGCCTATCTTTTGAAACTAAAAAAGGATGTTACACTTCAGGGCCTTTTAATATTGTTTTAAACAGGGAGGTATACTTTGTTAAAATGTCGATTGTCAAATATTAATAACTCCTGCCATGCATCTTCCTTGTCAATCCATTAATAAGTGAATTCTATACAGAATTGTGACAAAGTGAGTCATGGAATCTGCTTTTCTCTTTCCATCTACCTAATGAATGATATTTTCTCCCGTGCAGAGAAGACTTCACAATCACCAAAGAGCTTTAGAGCAAAGATATCAAAGATATTAGAGCAAAGATATTGATTGTAAGAAACTCCCAAATGGCTGCAAGTAATCCTTGACTTAACAACTACTCTTTTAGCCAACCAACAGCATTGAAAAAAAGAGGCTTACAACTGGTCCTTAAACCTATTTCAGCATCCTGACGGTCACTAATCAAATTTAGGCCTTTGGCAACTGCCATGTATTTATAACAGTTGCTGCACTTCAGGTTCATGTGTTTGCCATTTGTGACCTTACCAGCTGGCTTCCATCAAGCAAAGTCAATGAGGGAAGACCTATTTGCTTAAGAACTGTCCGATTCACGTAACATTTGCATTAATTCTTTTTTGCACAGTTGCAAAAAAGATCGTAAAATCAGGCATGACTCACTGAACATCACCTTGCTTCGCAACAGAAATCCTAGTCCCATTATGGTCGTAAATCAAAGATTGCCAACATTAAATCACATTTTGCTCTAATTTAAACTGGAAATAAAACAATGTATATTTTTGCTTTTTACATTCTAAATGAATCCAAGGTAAAATGCTACATTTCAACTGAGCTCACTGCAAAGTTAGAGAACAACATTTTGGATCAGCAATCCTTGGAAGAGTCAAGAGTTGCAGTAAATAATTGCATAACTACTGTAGTTAGATTTAACTAATTTTATTTCTTTGGTATTTATAAATACAAATAATATTAATTCAATTTTTGACAAACTATCCCATTCTACACTTTTTGGTAAGCTTTTTATAAGTCTAAAGAAGCAGAAAGAAGCCTCATTCTCAGGTAGCTTGAGCAGCTACCTTAGAGCTACCGTAGAGAATGATGAGATATTTCTGTAGTTGTCATCATAATAATCATTTCTTTTAAAACTGAGTAACATCATTTTGTTTTTAAAAACAGTTTTAAAAACTGTTTTTGATAAGGGTTCTAAAGGCTATTGTGGCAAGGGAAACCCTCACCCAGGAGTTCTCATGCTCAAAGCAAAGTTTTTATATTTCCAAATATTACTTGAAAATTATGCCCAGAATTTAGTCTTCTCAGGATTGCTATAGAAATAGAGACTTCTTTTTCTTTGCTGATTTTGGTTCATGATGGAATATCAGGAATTGCCCTTCTAGACCTCTGTGTGGGATTTATTTATTTTCCCTGAATCATAATTACAGTTCTCTCTAGGAATGTGTTCAGATTTTGCTTATTTCAGCTTTTCTACATAGATTGGTTTCTGAATATTTTACCTCTAGAGGACATGTATCCTATCCTATTTTATTTCAGTAATGTATCCTATTTTATTTCAGTAATGTATCCTGTTTTATTTCAGTAATGTGCACCAATTCTTGTCAATTTGTTATATTCTAGATATTATTCCAGTTCTGGATCAAGAATGATGATACAGATTTCAGAGCCAAATCAATAAATTACTTACTTTTTGTTTTTGTTTTTTTAAAAAACTTCTGCAGAATTTTTTTCTTCATCCACTCTGGAATCTCCACTTTAGATAGCAGGATGTCCAATCCCGATAACTAGATGAGAAGTTTCAGTATGCAAATTAAAAGAGGGACATAACCTGTCTTGGCTCATATACCCTAGCACGTTTGCAAACCTCAGAATACCCCCAGAATTAATGGGAGCTAATTTTTTACTTGAAAATTAAAGGCTAAAATTGTGCCTTGAATGTGTACCATTGATAATTATTTAAGCTTTCCTATTTGAGGAAATGCATTCAAGAAGTAAATGAGCACTATTTTGCCCTTTCATCCCACACCATTCCCAAAACTTAAGAAAGGTACAAAAATATCCTTTCATTCCATTGGCATGGTGATGTCACCAATGAAATACTTTGGGGTCCCTGGAGAGGCCCAAAAGTAAAGTGCATCTCAAATGCAAAATACTTTGTGACTCCCATTTTATGAATGACAAAAAGTGTTTTAATGTTTGATATTTAACTTTTGTCACTGCTAAGATGCAATGGTATCCACTCATCCTTGGGTTGGCAGAAAAACTGTATCAACTGAAAGTTTTCTATCCCAGTCACCAATTCTCTAATCTGTCTTGGTTGCCACTGTTTCAAATCATGGCAGCAACCTGGCTTTCATTCAAAGCAAAGTGTGACACATCTTAATGTTTATATTCTCTAATTCTGTGCTTGGATGATATGAAAATAAGGTGGAAAATAATATTTCAATACTGTTTCAAATCATGGCAGCAACCTGACTTTCCTTCAAAGCAAAGTGTGACACATCGAATGTTTATATTCCCTAATTCTGTGCTTGGATGATGTGAAAATAAGGTGGAAAACAATATTACAATGCTAAATACAGCTAAGAAAAACTGGAGCAGATTTCATTCATGATTAAGAAATGAGACAATCATGGGAATGTGGTGGAAAAAAAGAAGCCAGAAGGGTATATTTGTATTGTGGCTAAGGCCCCAAAGGGCCCCAATTCCTAACGTGTAATGGCTCTACACTCTGTTTTAAAGATTCAAATATTTGAAATATTGGTATAGATTGTATAAAGAAGCTGAATAATCCTGGCCTGGCATGTCATCGGAGAGAAGGTCATTTGGAAGATAGGGCCTAGAAATAAAATAATATCATATAAAGGGATGAGGTTGCTTTACAGAGTTCACTAATGCCACCATACTTGATCAAGCTGAACCTTAGCTCTGAACCCAACAGCAGAGTTGGTCAAAACTCAAAAATAACTTGGTATTAAAATCAAGAGCTGCTACCATACTGACAACTTCTCTAATAGCATTGATACCTCATCAGAGAAAAAGTTGCTGCTGTTGTTATTTTGACTGTTATGACACGGTTCCCCCATCATTGGGCCATCTCTCTTGAGGTATCTGCTGAAGTGAACCCTATGAAGGTTTATGGAAAGTCTCATTACTTTAGTTGGACTGTACTTTTTTATAAAGAGCATAGGCTGCACTGTAATTAGAGGAGGTTATCATCAATGAGAAAGAGCTGTAGGTGCAGGAATAGCCACATTCTGCCAGAAGGAACATTGAAGCAAGAAGCCATAAATGTTCTGGACAGCAGTTTCCCAAGAGGACTAAACCTTAGATACACAGGCCATTTCCCCCATCTTAGCATCATCCAGCTATCACTCACATCATATAAACATTATCCTCATTATTGTTATTTTGAAAAATTAAAGTTAGATGATTGTAGAAGACAATACAAGTTACCAGTGAGAAAATGACAATTACACCTTCTGCCAAGGAACTTTTTTCAAGATAGAACTTTAGACTTGGATAGAAGCATTTCTTGTGTTCATCATTAAGACAGATTTTCAATTGCTTTCTGTAACTGAATAATACATTTCTCCTCTCAGGCTGATACAAAAAGGTATATACAAAACATCTGCAACTTTTGAGAGGTAAGGCTTTATCTTGTAGGGAAAAGATATAAAAAAAGGCTTGGTCTAGAAAGCTTTCAAAAATATTACCTATTACTCTAAAAAATGAAGGTGGGGGAATCATTTCTCTATTTTGCTGCCTGTTTAGGGAGATAAGATGTGGAAACAAAAAAAAATGGCCTACCAAATTAAGTTATGAATGAGAGAAAGTGGTGAGAACTGTCAAAGCTCTGTAGGTCATGCTCCCCTGACTCAAAAATTACTTTCATTCCTTGATGAGAAAAAATGTTTTCAGAAAAGTTTGTTCTTCCTTCAGATAACTACTTTACCACCACCAAAGTTTATTTGATGACAAACAATAGTGGCAAATTCAACTCTTCTTTTGTTTTGTGCTGCATTTCCCAAAAAACCAAATGAATAACGAAAGTCTGACTGATATTACAGTTGAATGGTATGTAGAGTATGAATAATCTTCAGGAAGAAAAAAATGCACTTAGCAAAAAAGAAGACTGTTATAACTACAGTAAACTCTTTTTGTGTAAGTGGATGTATCCCATAGATTCATGCTGTAAATACAGTGTTCCATAACATACTGGAAAGAGGATATCAACAGATTAACAGAGTTGGAAGGGACCTTGTAGGTCAACTAGTCCAGCTCCTTGCAAACCCTACACTATTTCTGAGAGATGACAGTCTAGTCTCTTCTTGAAAGCTTCCAGTGAAGAAGCTCCCACAACTTCTGAAGGCAAACTGTTGCATTGGTTGATTGTTCTCACTGTCAGAAAAATTCTCCTTATTTCCAGGTTGAATCTCTCCTTGTTCAGTTTATTTACTTACTTACCATAGATCATAGAGATGTTAAAGAGCTTCCCAAAATGAGCTTCAGAATGGCAAATTCAGCATTAGTGTGAATGCTTATTCTGTTTTATGAACACTATATTTTATTTGCATAATTTAGGATTTGACTCTAGGAGGAGGAGAAAAATGATAAATGGTAACATATAGTTTGCTATTATTAGATAACCAAACCAAAGTATACGGACATTATCTTTTTTCTGAATAGAAAGTATATTGTAACCTAAGGCTATTCTGTATTTTAATTTCTATGTTATTAGAATTTTAATTTTGTTCATCATTAGATTCACTTGTTCAGATGGATGACTACACAAACTGAATAAATAACCCTCATTGAATGTCATCTAAAATGCATTCTAATATACTTCTCTTGACTATCATATATGGTTATATTTCATTTTTCTTGAATCAAGTATGTTGCATTGCTTGGGGGGAGGAACCTTTTATGAAACAGATGTCCTTTTATGAAACAGATATCAACAAACAGCATGATCTACCTATAAAATGGCTGCCATGAAAAGTCCTCCTCTTGCTGATAAAAATAGCTTTGAAGAAGTTGGACTAGGAACAATAGATCTAAATTGAAGTCCACCCTCTACCATAACAGCCCTTTGGTTGCTCTCAGCCCAACATATTTTAGAGAGTAGTTCGTTTGAGGAAAAATAGGAAGGAATGTTAAATATACCATCTAAATGAATGTCCATTGACAATAAAAAAAAATCTGCTTGAATACATATATGTATTTGTGAGAAAGAAATAGGTATGAATTATTGTTAAATGGTTGCCTGCATACTATAATTTTTACAAATACAGAATGTATAACTTCAGCACTATTAAAAGACTGGGTATCTGTGTCTCCAGAATACCGACCTGAACACATTCCTTCCCAGTCCAAGGCTGACATGAAATACCAATGTAAATAGTGAATGCAGAGATTTGTTTATTATCTCATGATAGCCTATAACTTGAATAGGGCCTTTACAGCTTATGTGACATGTTAATGTCATGTTGATTTTCCATTTTCTGGTCATTCAAAGCACAACTGGGAATGGTGAAGGTCTTATCCTCTTACATTAGCTGTTTGTTTGTTTTTAATAGTGGCATACTAAGATTAGCAGAGAATTCCAAAATCTATACATCTGACTCAGCATATGTGAGGCTGCCACTTAGTCTAGTTTTTCCTAAGGTTACCATTTCCTCAAATAATCAGCACAACTGCATCATATGAGCCTTAAAGCATTCTGAAATATAGGTTGAACAAATATTTCTATAGTAAATATACATATTCCACATTCCTTCCAGAAATGAAGCTCAGCTAAATTGTTAAAAGTCAATAAAATAATGTATCACCACATACTGAAAAATGGAGATACCAATGCAGGGTCCTAAGTTGATAAATAAGGATCAGAACTGATGGGAGAAGGGGTTGGGAGAGAGGCTAAAATACACTTAAAATCAAGAGATAAAAAATGGGTAGAGCCCAGAGAGATTTCATCTTGTTTAAAGTAATTTAATTTAAAAAAAGAATGCCAATTTGGAGTAGTGGTTAAAAAAGTGCCCACTTGGCTAGAAATAAAAAAAAACTCAAGTTCTAGTTTTGCCTTTGGATGATACCATCTGGATGACCTTGTCCCAATCAGACTGTCTCAAACCTAGGAAAGAGGCAATGGCAAATCAGAAATCTTGCCAAGGGACTATCCACAATTCAATATTTTCCTTTTTTTTCTCAAAATATTTACGATTCAATGACAACTTTTTAGAAAGTTTTCAAAAACCATAAAATGTGGCTTATAAATCTAATATAAAAACAATTGAACAATGGGCTATAGTTCAGCAAAAAAAAAAACCATGAACCAGCATCTTCTAATTTTACTTGTTCCCATGGCAAAGCAGTTTTTTCACTGAGAATTTGATAGTGATTCCCACCCAAAAGGCTATTAGGAAAGTTTGTTGTCCCAGGTGGCTTTAGTAATGCAAAATTAAGACATCTAACTGGAGATGAAAATGTTTCAAGATTAGAGAATACTTTTTCACTGTCTGTTTCTAGACTTCCTTATGGGTTATTTGATTAAAGATCACAGATAATTTTCAAGGCAATCTGAACAATTCCTTCCTCAGAAGGGCAAAATGTATTTATACAATTGCAGAACTAGACATGTGAATTTCCAAATACATGACATCTTAATATCTTAAAAATTAAAATTAAGACATTTCAGTTTCTGGCTATCTCAAAGACTTGATCTTGAAACATTAAATACAATGTGTATTATTTATGTAAGTTTCTCATGCAAAGAATCTCAAAGCGGAAAATAAACAAGGAAAGTTAGCTTGAATTAGAAATGAGATTATCATTATCCTTCATCTCATTTTAAAATATTGTTCCATAGCAAAGGACAGAGCAAATAACAGCATGAGATTTCTGAACTATAATCAAACAGCATTTTAGAAAAGACTCAGAGGAGTTTTGCTGTATGACTATAAAGATTTATAACATCATCTTAAAAATCTGTGCAATCATGGGGTGATTATTGGGGTGAGGGATAGGAGAAAATATTATTATACACTGCATCTTGAGTGATATAGAATGAAGGCAGAATATAAATCTGATGAATAAGTGTATCAGGTAAAATGCACACATCAAGTGACTAAACAGAAAGTTAATCAAAATTCCTGATGAAAAGGTGCAAAAGACTTTACCATAATTTCTTTGGAAATGGATTAACTAATTTCAGGTAAAGCACATTTCTGAAATCCACTAGAATTTCTATTTCTCTGTTAAAAAATCTGCTCAGACCTCATTCATTTTGCAAAAGATCCACCTGAAAAGATACAATGGTATTTTCAAGAAAACTAAGAATTCAGATTGTGTTTATATTAACAACCTATTTTAACAAGCTAAAGGCCCTGTCACATCGGCCGACGGATGCAAAAAGTATGTAAAAAGGACACAGCGGACGAGAAAATGTTCATGTCATCCTTGTTATACGCTCTCAAAAGTGCCCCAAATTTAACATAAACAGAGCAGACAACAATGGAAAGAACGGATGTGGCGGAGAGGATGTTAGGAGGATGTAAGGGGGATTGCTTCACAGAGAAGTAGCGGATGGAAGTGATGGAGCAGATGGCACATCGCAAGGGCTTCGGGGGAGCACAGCGAAGCGGACAGGCAAGCGGAAGGAAAACGGATGCAGACGGAGCAGCGGAATGGACGCGGAGAAGGCATTTTTTTTTCACGGACGGCCCTAGCGGGATGGCCAGATGGATAGCAAAGCGTCCACTGCGCATAGCTGGGGAGGATGCATTGCATCAGACCAGTGGGATAATAAAAGAGATGCAGGCTCGCAAGCAGTCACCATTTCAGTAGGAAAAGACCTTGCTGCCAGACACATCTCCAGCCACACAAACCATCTGGGGAGAAGAGGGAGCCGTTGCACACTCGTGCTAGCCAGCCCTGGCCAAGGACGGGGCCACCATCCCACCCCCTGGCGCCTTGACTCCTGCTTCTCGCTGGGTTCTCTGCTGGAGCTGACTGTTGGTGCTGGTGCTTCTGCTGGTTGGCTGCTCCTGGAGTTGCTGGGGCTTCTGCTGGGGCTTACTTCTGCTTGGCGCTCGCTCCTAGGCTGGGGGGCTTCTGCTGGTGCTGACTCTGCTGCTGTGCTGGGGCTTCTGCTGGTGCTGACTCTGCTGGATGCTAGGGGCTTCTGCTGCGTGCTTACTCTGCTGGCTGCTGCTCCTTGGTCCTGCTAGCGTGCTGTTTTATTGCTGCTTGCTGTTCTTGCTGCTGGTGGTGGTGGTGTGTGGGTGGGACCAGCCCCTCGACCTCAAAGCCCTTCTGATGAAGGCCCCAGAAGGCCCTTCCAGGCGAGGAAGAGGCATCATGTGATAGGGAGAGGAGCAGTACTCCATCGAAGAGGGAACATTGAGGATGAGGTGCTCGATGGGCTGAGGAGAAACGAGTACCTCTGGCGGAAGGGACCACAGGCTCTATCAAGGACACCAAGTGGAAGCAGGCAGCTTGGAGAGGAGAAGGCGGACGAGCCTCGGCTAACACTTTGGAGGTCCTCCTCGGGTGGTGAATGAAAAGCACATGCACACCTGGTACGGGAAGCTAGCACCTCAAGAAGGTCTTGGCCAGCCAGGGTCAAGCTCACCGACCGGGGAGACCTCATGTGATAGCCAAGTGCAGCTTCTTGGAGGGATGAGTCCACCACGAGGGCAGCCCCTCTGTCAACCATCTCTCTCAGGCAGACCCACAGAAAGCCAGTCCTCCTTCTGGGCAAGAGTCAGCTCCATTGTCCAGGCAGGTATTCTGTGAGGCCCCACGATGAGAGACCCCCCAGACAGCGCACTCCCCATGGTGAGAGCGCGTGAGGAACCCCCCTGACGCAGTTGAGCAAGAGAGGGCACTGACACCAGAGCACCAAACCACACCCACCCCCAGCTTCCACCTCCACAGAAAGCAGGCAGAAAGGTCAGACCGGAGAGGCAGATACCAAACTGTCCTGCTGGAGATTCAGGGACACCATCAAAAGTAGTGTAGATCTCCATCTCTCAGCTGGTACACTCAACATACCATCTTCAAACCACAAAAGCCCTTCCTAACCTACGTCAACCAAACCCTCCATGGAACATGTCCGAATCCAGTACAGCTTGATAAAGGAGAGGATCACAGGTCTTCTGCACAACCCTCCAGGTCCAGCTGAACCTGCTGCCGACCCAGTCCAGGTCTGTTCCTCCACCCCAGTGATGTCACAGCCCTTCCAAGGCTTTCCACAGGCCCTCACCTACCAAGGTACAAGCTACCTGGAGTTCCAGCAACACAGGGCAAGCCCTTCCCAGTCCAGGCACAGGTACATCGTATGCCACCGATGCCACCGATGCCAACAGGTGCCACGACGCCACAGATGCCCACTGACGCCACAGATCCCACCATGCCTCACCTCGCTCACTGCAGGACCATACAGCCCCCATCTACATCTCCTCCTTTCCTCCACCCACAGCCAAGCCGGCCTCAGAACATCGTCATGGTCTTTGGAGAGCCCCTTGTATCATGGAGGAAGGGGCTTTCAACATACAGGACTGAGCCAGCTCTCTGAGAGCTTCCTCCAACACCTCCCCTGTCTCTCTCGGGGCCAGGCACCCCAATGGCACCAATCAGACCAGCACTCCAGCAGCAGCCACCTCACAGCACCTGGGACCTTCACCCTGAGCTATGGCCACACCTCAAGTGACTAAGAAGAGTTGCCAGAGACTGGAGTTGCTACCTTGTTGACTTATCTTATGCTTGGGAACACTTTACTTGGTCATTCTGCTTTTACAGTTTTGTTATTAATAAAAGTCTTTGCTTCAACCAACACTTGGTTCATATCTTTAGTAAATAAGTCTGTGGGAAACTTAGAAGAATGGTATTTAAGCCTTTGAATGCGATGTGGATGAGGTAGGGATAGCAATGGGGATGGGAGGATACTGTGGGTATGGGTAATTAGCTGGGATGGTAAGGATAACAGTGGGATGGGACAGGGATACCTGTAGGAATGGGTAAATAGCTTGGAGATAGGATTAGGGATAGCAGGGGATTAAGATATAAACCTCCAGTGCAAGCAGTAGTGGACTGTATGATGTCCACCCTCCCAGGTGACCAACACCTATGGCCCGTTTATTATCAAGAACAATTTAACTCATTCAGGCCACACATTCAACATAAACACAATTCTTTAGTAAATTGCCCTGTTCATTGTAGGCCACTCAACATACATGCACAATCTCCATTCAGTGGGTGAGACAGCTGAAGGAAGCATCCATAAGCATATACTCCTGTCTTAGCCACTCCTCTGCTCCAGCTGGGGAGTTGCACCAAGTGTTTCAGGAGGTTGCACTGCTTCTTCCCTATCATGTGAAGCTTCTGTGTGGGGCCATTGCACATCCTTAGTGGTCTATCAGGTTTCGCCCTTCCTCCATTCCCCAGGCTCCATGTCCCCCATTTGCCTATGTTGAGAGGTCCACGAGCCTGTTCTGCAAGACTGGGAAGTAGCGTGAGGCATGAGATTGTAGCAGGATGCAGCACAGCTTCCACAATCCTCCTCACCGGTCTCTTGGGCGATGCTGCATGGTGGTGAGAAGATAACCTGGAACCTGTTGGCACGGATGCCAAGCGTATCTCCACCACCGCCTTGCCTGGGGACAGCCTAGTAGTTGAAGATCCATCATCTTCAACGGTGAGGCAATCTGGAAATGTAAGCTTCATGAGGTAGGTTCTGAGGAGGAGAAGGCGTCATCACCACACATGAAAGTAGGCAACATCTTGTATGTCAGTTGGGCAGGGGCTGGATCGGAAGCCCATGATGAGTCGCGTTCCAGCCACCTACCTTGAGTTCACTGAGGCATTGTATACCTAGGGCAGTCTGAAGATGACCCATTGCTAAAGCATCAGATGTACATGAAACTTGTAGTCAGCAATCGACCATGGCGAAGGGACATGCTTGAAGAAGCCCTTGTAGGTTGAATAAGTGGACGCCGGACTTGGCTAGGAAGCTTGCAGGCCACAGCTGCTAGCAGCATGCTATGGCTCCAACGAGTGTTGAGAGAGAAGTCCACTTCATGATTACACACTGCTCTGCAACTTTCTTCCAGCACTTCTTCAGTGGAGGGGCCACTGGAAAGCTCCTACCTTGGTATTTCTCTTGATTGATGGCCTGCACCACTTCATCTGACCACAATGACTGAATGGGTTGTGTGGCACCCTCCAGCTGTACTCATGCTCCTGTACTGTGGTCCCTGAGCCACGTGGACGCAAGAGTCAGTGCCACCTTCAGCCAAAGGGCCATAGGGTGGCCACTTGGGAAGGTGACCATACAGTCCACATTGTGCTTAGCCACTGGAGGTTTATCTATCCACGCTATTACCCATCCCAAAGTTATCCCTGCCCATCAACAGGATATCCCTGCCCATCCCACTGCTGCGCTTAACCCATCCCACAAGCATGCAAAGGCTTAAACTTTCTAAAAGTTTCCAATAAGACATTTAGTAAAAAAGAAATGAAGCAAGTGTGTGAACAAAAATAGACTTTTTAATAAACAAGCTATAGACAAAAAATGAGTCTCTGGTACTCCTCTTGAGTATCGCTCAATCCCAGGGGATTGAAGGGTGCAGGTGCTTGGAGGTGGCTTGGTTGCGTGGAGTGCTTGTCAATCAAGCTCCTACAGAAGCAGAAGCAGTCAGAAGCCCCAGCCCCAGGAAGAGCGAGGCCCGTCGTTACTGCAGAAGCCCCAGCAGAACCAGAGTGAGGGACCAGGGGGCGGGGGGATGGTAGCCCTGTCCCTCTTCCAGGGCTGCGGAAGAATGGCTGAGAGTTTGCTTGTGCTTCCGCTGGGTTGTGGGGTGTGCTGGCTGGCAGGAAGGCTGGCAGTAACCAAGGCGCTAGGACAGGCTGCAGGCAGGCTGGGCACCAGGCTGGCCAGTTCAGGAAGCACCAAGGTCTGGCAGGAAGGCTGGGCAGGAGGCTTGCAGGCAGGCAGGCACCAAGGCTGGCAGGAAGGCTGGCACCAAGGAGCTGGGCAGGAAGGCTAGCAGCAGGCAGGCACCAGGCTCGGCAGGCAGGCAATGAAACCAAGGTGGCAGGCTGGTCTGCAGCAAGGCTGGCAGGAGACTGGCTGGCAAAGGTGGCAGGCAGGCAGACAGCAAGGCTGGCGCAAGGCTGCAGCAAGTGCTGGCAGCAAGGCTGGGATGAGAGCTGCCACTAGAGGCAGCGGAGGGAGGGCTGCCGGAGGCTGCAGGTCTGGAGGCAGGCTTGGCGCAAAGCTTGCAGGAGACATGCAGGCAAGAACTCAGGTATCCAGCAGCAGGTCTTTTCCTCCAAAATTCTGGCGCACGTTGCGAGCTTGTTCCCTTAAATCCCCCCCACATGCCCGCAAATTAACACCAGGCATCCGTTAGGCTTCCGCTGTGCATCGCTCAGCTTCGCTGTGCATCCGCTTCATCCGCTGTGCATTCCGTTCTGCATCCCAGTTGTTTCCGTTCCGACGTCCACTTACTGAGGCCCCCCGGAAGCTAGAGGATGGCCCATCCACTGGGCTTCCGTTCCGCAGCCGCTTTGCACCCGCCCTGCATCCTCCCTGCGTCCTTGTTATCTGCCTCCAAATTATGCAATTTTTGCCCCTTCTGAGAGGCGGATAACAACAGATGGAACATTTTTCTCTTCCGTTGTGTCCTTTTTGCATCCGTTGGGCAGTGTGACATGGCCTTTATCGCCTGAATATTTAGTTCATTCAAATATTATTGTAGGACTTTATTTCTCTTCACTTCTATTTTATCCCATTGCACAGAGTTCTATGATGCTTAAAGAAGTCTCTTTTGTGAATCAAATAGGAAAAATTATCGAGGTCACTTTCTTGATTCATCATTTATATTTTCTTTTAGAATTTTAAAACATCAGTCAATTCCTTTTGTAGATTCAGTGAAACATCCTTGTCCAAGTCATTCTCTTGACCTGTCAGTTATAGATTTACTTAAGATATCATTTCCGGATAAAATTTGTTGTACATTTTTGATAACATAGTTTGGATGTTTATCCATAGAAGCAGACATTATTATTGACCTTGTTAATATAGTGGCTACTAATTTCTGACTTCATTCTTCAAAAAGCTAAAATATTTACTCCCTTCTAGTATCCAGTTTAAATCATGCAATTTATTATTCTGTTATGCCTTCCAAAAACCAAAAAAGATCTATTTCCCATGGGAAGCTATTTGTTCTTTATAATTAATTCTAAAGTCTTTCTATAAAAGTTTCAACAGTCCAAATGTATATGGACCCTTAGTATATTTCTATGTTTAAAATATTATTTAGCTTTTTGCTGTTTATTTTATACTGTTTACGTTTTAACTTTAAGCTCTTTAACTTATAATTAATTTTTCTTCAGTTCAGCATTGAAGGCAAACTCACACAGCATTTACAAGTTTGAAAAACTTGAAATCCCAAAGAACTCTTATAGGTTAAAATGGTTAATAGATGATTTCTGAAAGTGATTAGAAAGTGAAACTTATGGATTTAGTGTCCTTTAAATGGCTCTGCTGCGGTTGTGAGCAAAATGATTAATCCCTTTGTCTTTGAGTGTTCAAACCTACAGAACATTGCTACCTTGCAGTCTCCTTATGAGCAGCAGCCAGGTGAAGTCTTTATATGGAGAGATTTGAAGAGCCTAGTCTTAATCTTTGCCCTTTTATCATTGGTTCTGCACTTCACTATAACTCCCCCAAAAGTGTAAAGTGGAAGACCCTAATGTGTTATTAGTGATATTGAGATTTTCAGTTATCTGTATTGTTGATTTTTATAATTATAGCAAGCTTAGCGTGATATACCAGTGACTCCCAGATTAAATTTACTGGTTGATTTTGAACTAGTTGCTCACCGTCAGCCTAATATACTTCTCACAACAGTTGTGAGGAAAAACATGAGAAGAGAAATTACCCCTGCCCCATCAAAAAATACAGTACAAATTAATAAATTCCCCCACGCATCATCTTACCATGATAAAGAGCACCTTGGCTATCTTTTTTCCCCCTTGTATGCATGCTGAGAGCCATATATGGACTTTTTAATTCTGTTTGTTACATTTTCCTTGAATAGCTTTCCAGAAATCAAATCTGGAAAAAAACTATAAAGGTTAAGCCCATGTCACAGTGCACCAACGGATGGAAAGAGGATGTAAAACGGAGAGAAACACTTGCCAACCGTTGGTTAACGCGATGCTTCCGTTCTGTACTCACT
>BHFT01003619.1:0-19771 GCA_004320025.1 Laticauda laticaudata
GTCCAAGGGCCCCATCAATGGGTTTGGGTTCTGATCAGTCATGGCCCTTTTGTCTGCCTCCCTGGCTTGTTTTTGCAATTGTCTTTCAATTGCAGACAGAGAAAAACATATCTTCTTTCAGAGTTGTCAAAATGAATTTCTGGTTCTTTCCATCTAAACTCCTCTTCAGCTTCCTCTGTGACCAGTTCCTGCAATTGCCTCCTGTCAGTCTGATGAGACCTGGAATTGCCTCCTGTCAGTCTGATGAGACCTCATCCAACGGTCGCTCCTCATTTCGGGAATCTATGCTAGTACTGTTAGAAACAGCTTCCAGGCTTTCCTGGGCTGCTTCTTGCTGTCCCATTGCCCACAGCCTGTTAGCGCTCTGTCCCTGCAATGCTCATTCCACTCTGATGCCTTGGAGTACTTTCGAGCCCCTGCAGCTTTGTTTTTAGGCTTGGGGTCTTCAGAAGAGGCTGAAGCATTTGGGGCTGTGGGACTGGAAGAGTTTACAGCCTGTGAGCCATCTCCTCCACTCTCCTATTCATGCGGCTGGCATTTTGAGTAGGATCCGCCATTTTGTTGACTGAGCTGTGAGGGAACCTGTGTTCCCTCAGATTTACTCCTTGCTCAGGGATCAACTCTAACTTTGGAAAATCTTCTAAGGCCTTCCAAATTAACCAGCTGTCTCTCACTGATAATTCTCCTCATACCTTTGCCCGAAACCGCGGAATCAAATGGCTGTCAAAATGGCACTTTAAAAGTGCTCAGAAGCGCAAGAAAACCCCTCTTTCAAGCCTCAGATGGTCTGTGGTGTGGAGGTTCTGTCACACCACAGTGTTGAAAAGAAAAGAAATAATAGCTAAAGGTTGAAATTAGCTTAATAAAAGTGCTATATTTAACAAAGAAAGTTAAAGTTAAGGAAGGAGTGGACTGTGGAAAAGACTCAAGAGCATCACCTAATGGTACAGGAAAAATTTCAGTGACTCTTTAAAAAGAGCTTGGTCTTTCTAAGAAATTGGATTTTGGAACTTAAAAGCAAGTAAAAGAAACTCCATTATAATCAAATAAAACGCCTGGAAAGTGATATTAGAATATTACAGAAGGAAAGATATTTGAAAATCTTGTCATAAGAACCACCCTGTGACTGTGGGAAACAGTTAGGAAAGGGCCAACTAGAAGACCTGGAACAAAAATTTAAGTACAGTGATTGTTGAAAATAAACTTAAAACACACTGGTTGAAATTCAACGTTCTTATGCCAGATGCAGCCTGTGATGAAGCCAAGTCTGGAAACACTAAGGGTCCAGCCCGCGTAACTTCAGCCTGGCCTCTGCCATCTTGGCATGCGTCTGCACGCACAAGCCAAGTTCTCCATGGCAACAGAGTGTTGCCATGGCCACAAAGTGAGGTGGAGATGGTGGAGTATAAAGAAAGGTGGGGGGTGGAGCTACCCCCCCCACATTGACTTACCTGAGCACCCCAGCAGCAAGGCACTGAAGCGCTACAACTGTCACCAGAGAGAGAGGGAGAGAAGGAGGATTGGGCTCTCCAAACTCTGTGTGTATGAGAGAGAGTGTGTGATCCCTGCTTTAGTCAGGGCACCCAAGCTGCTGGCAGCAGCGCAGGTAACAGCCACCTGAGCAGCAAAGTGGGGTATTGGTAGAGTACAAAGCAAGGCAGGGCTGTGTGCAGTTGCCCCCCCTCAACCCACACTGGCTTACTTGAGTGCCCCCCACCAAGCACTGAAGAAAGCGGAGGGGGTGGAGCTGCCCACCCTCACCCTGCACTGGCTTACCTGAGTGCCCCACCAGCAGCTAGGCTTATTCTGTGGTTTATTCCGTGGACATTAAGATCAATTAATTATTTTTTGGAGTTCTCTTTTTTTAAAAAAAGTATTGGATTGGAGAGCTTGAGACCCTTCAATTCGGCAAGATTTTCCTGTATTCATTGAGTCACCTTTGTCACAGAATATGATGTAAATTTGATTTTTAAAACTTTTCAAATGTATGATTTTTTAAAAAATGTATATTACAAAAAGGTGTTGGGAATATTGATTTCAGAAAATTTACAATGGATTTATGATACAGATTGATTTGAAATTACAGATGTCATTTAATTAGAAGTAACCTTTTCACTAAAAAATGGTTGGTGTCTGTTTTGGGACCTTGATGGTTGAACACTAGAGGGAGCTAGAAGATTATTTAAAAGAATGGAGTTCTCTTAATAGAAATTTGTTTTGTTTTGTTTTGTTTTGTTCTGTTTTGAAAAAATAGACAAACTTCGTGATCTGGACAGAACTTGTTGTAATGAAGTTACAGAACAATAACAAGCTACAATGGCTAATTTTGAAATTAGTTTAAAGAGGGTTTAACAATGATAAGCCTTGATATAGACAAAGATATGGGCATGCGAAATGGAATTGATGGATGACTTATTCCATAAAAGAGATGTAGAAGGAAATGGATTTGGCCATTGTTTTTTAACTGGCTGTACAAAAGACTTCTATTAATATCTTGAATGACTTTTGGGAGGGAACAAACGAAAGGACAAATGTTATTTACCGGATATATAAAAGATATCTGGATTCCAAGTTCTGGCAAAACAGACTGCTTCCTGGTTGGCAAAGGAATCCAACAAGTCTGTGAAAGGTAAAAAAGAAGAGGAGGAGGAGGAAGAGGAGGAAGAGGAGGAGGAGATAACTAGCAGTAAGGTAGATGGACTCCTTTACAGTGGTGATAGGTGAAAGACCAGTTGAGGCACAGACTGTTATGAAAAAAATGTGTGGCACATAACCACTGATCTTATATCGTATAATGGTTGATGCCACAGATTTTTCTGCTGCATGTTTGGCTGAAGCATAAGTAACCATCTCCCTGCTGCATACTTGCCCTAGCAAATATGATTCTCATTTATGTATAGGAAATCACATTCCAAGGAATTTGGGGCACACATCCGTAGATGTCAGTAATGCTATCTTAATCCTAAATTGATTAATTTGTTAATTTACACATGGATCAAGTACCTACTGTTAAGTAGGTGTACACAGGATGCTACCTTGATTGTCAAGCAGACCTCTTGGGCATATGTCACGCACATATAAAAAGGTTGTGTGCAACATGGAAAATGAAGAGGGGGGGATACTCTGATCATTCTACATAGTTTGAAATAATAGTCAGAGTTCAAAAGCTAAGAAAGAGCTATGTTTGGTGAAGTGCTTGAGCAAGGGAAAGGTAACCAGTTACCTCCAGCATAAAGAGACAAAACAGAACCAATGATGGGAAGAGCAGTACTGAAGTGGGAATGGATGGCTGAGTGCATTTAAGTTTTTTTTTCTCCTCAATCTTTTGGATCCTTCATAGAACTTATTTAAGTCATACTAAAACTTATGATCCCATGCAACCCAGTTTGCATTTCCCCAATCAAGATAATTAAAATTATTGCCTTTCTATACAAGGATCATTTTTGTCTGTTGCAAGCAACCAGATAAACATGTGTAAGGTTCCAACTCATTATTTTATTATATTCTGCCTATAGTATTATATTCCACACAAGAATCTCCCATTTCCAGGCTAGGAACAGATAGATAAGTTTCTATATAACTTAAGGGGATGGTCAGTCTTGGCCCACTTCTGTGTAAGGACCCAAGGCTAAATCCATACTTGAGACTCTCCCCCTACCTGGCTGGGTGTTTTCCAACATCTTTAGATGTCTAAGTAAATGTATTAAAAATTAATATTTAAACCAAATATTTGGTCAAAAAACTACTGGCTTTGATTAGTATGTTAATGAGTTGAAAACTATCAAAATTATCATTAGCTTTCAGAGAACCAATTATACAAACCATGTATAAGTTAATCTAATTTCCCATCCAATCAAACATCATTATTTGTGTAGCATCTAAATTTCTTCTATTATTTTATATTATTTGTTTCTAACACATATTTGGTTTTGTGGTAAACAGAAATAAACCCAACACAAAGATGAAAGCATACAGCAAAATTGTCATCAGAAAGCTTAGAGTTGAAAGCTAAACTCCTAAAAGTACTGTGAAGTACTTTATAAGTCTACTTGCTATTGCTATGCATCCCATGGCCCTAGTAGAGAACAATATACAGGTAGTCTTCGACTTACAACAGTTTAGGTACTGACCATATAAAGTTACAACAGCTCTGAAAAATGTGACTTATGACTTATCTTTCACAGTTACGACCTGCATAAAATAGACTCCTTAAAACATTATCCAAATTTGCATAGAATTAAAAAGATTAGGCATTAAAAAAATCACACATTTCCTTTGAATAAAATAAATATCTACTTAAAAAAAGATTAGGCAGTGATGTCCACAGCAGGACGTCAAGACAGATGAATGTCTCAATCCAAACACATCTCTTTTGTGTATGAACATGTATGTATGTACATGTAAAAATGAAAAAACAGTAATGGTATTCCTTCAATAATTAATAACTAATTGTGATCAAAAGATATGACCAGCTTTATAAATTAATCCAAATGCTTCATTTTGACCCAGTAATGAAGTGGTACTCATAGATGAGCAATTTTGCTGCAATATAGTCATTGTGTATGATCAGTATTATTGCTACCATACTTTGTATTATTTGTTTATTTAATTTATATGGTCATCCATCTCAGTCGATGACTTTGGGCAGTTTACAATTCAAAATTAATTTAAGTTCCAGACTCTCCCTAAGGAAAATGTCATATGGTTTGGTTTTTATAAGATTTTCATATTTGGACTGGTATTTGAAAGTCAAGTTCAGAAGAAATAGTCTTTGTCTTTTAAAACTATATGGTGGTATCTAATATAAAACAGCAGGCCGAAATGACAATATATTCTAGCACTGAAGAACAAACTTTGCATGACAAAGCGTAAAATGTATCTCAGACTCTTAACACTAATTGAATTGCCATTGATAAAATGTCACTTAAGTAGACATTTCTGTGGTGAAACATAGATTTTCAGCAAATGACCTGTCATTACAGCCACGGATAATGTTCATGTCCAGACTAAAAAATTGTGCCTCCTAGCAATATTCTCAACAGGAGTTAAAACTGTAGGAATTGTAAAAAAATCGGTGTATACAATCCACTGGAGAATTATGCCTCAGGTGCTATGTTAATTTACTTGCATTAATTGAAACCAATCAATAAAGCCTTTGGTACATGTGGGGAAATGGAGTCAAAGGAATTGTCTGACACATTAATTCACATTTCCAGTTTGTGGAAAATTTCGTCAAAGATTTGTGTCAATATATAATTCTATAGATAATGTAATGATTTTACAATTCCTTTTCTAGCATAACTTTACAAACTTGTAGCTTTTTTACTATAAGACAAATACAACTTTTATTTTTTATTTTTGAAACAAATACTTAAAATATGTGGTATCCAAATCAATCTTTGTCTTTGTGAACAATGCTAGGGAGATGAGATTGCCCAAAACATGAGAATCTGTAATTGTTTATGTAATTACACTTTATTTTCATTGTTTTGAGTTTCATCAGCTACAATTTCATAAATTTACCATCCTTCTATATCTTGGAATATTGAGTGTAGGAGACTGGAAACAACAGTTATGAAAGGAACATTTACTTGACTTTGTTCAAGCTTACAGGTTCACCTGACAGCTGGAGGTTTTCTGTTATCAGCAGTTGCTTCCATTGTATGACTTTTGCACTTTTTGTTTTGTTTTATAAGACTGTTAGAGCTAGGAATCTTTGGAGATTACTTTTCATTCCTTTGAAATATTGTCCTTTTTCCATCTGGCAAAATTGGATCTAGACATTTATATTCCAAATCTAGGACATGCCATTTCCTTTCCTTTTCTGTCCCTTTTTGTCTGATTATCCAGTATGCTCTTAGAGCTGTGTGGAATAGTACTATGGAAATCAATGGACAGTGAATGAAAGAGAAACTACATTTGAATTGTAAGTAACCATTATCAAGCTTACCCAGCAAACTACCTTTTCCAATTATCACGATAGATAATGATGTTCATGAATGATGTGATGACTTCAGTCTAATTAAGTATGCAAAGTCTATCCGAATTCCCAGATATATGGAAATCTAACACTATGTTAGGGGGGGGAAATAATGATGTGCTAAAGATCAAAAGTGTAATATATGACTATCAAGTGTTAAGATGCAAAGTTCCAGAATTGCCAAAGAAAATTTCAGCTAGTCAGAGTCCAACATTTTTGGCCTATTAAATATGTGTAGTTTTTGCTTTATGATGTTTTGTTCAACAACCATTCAAAGTGATAACAGCGATGAATCAATATTTTTGACTGATCCACAAATTTTATGGCTGTTGCAGAGCCACCATGGTTACATGATCAACATTCAAATGCATGGCAGATTACCTGCATTTATCATCACAATGTGTACTTCAAGTCCCACCCACCTGCCTTTCTCTCCTATCTCTGTCCTTTTGTTCCCTCGGTCCACCTTTGCTTCTACTCTGCTTCCTGCATTCCATCATCCCAGCCTCATCTGTTACTTTCAGCTGACCTTCGTTGGTCTTCCTCCAACTGCTGATGAAGACACAGAAGTGGGGGTGACAGAGGTGTGGAATACAGGGTGTCAGGACAGTGGTGGGATTCAATTTTTTTTACTACCGGTTCTGTGGGTGTGGCTTGGTCGGTGTGGCAGGGGAAGGGCAGGGGAATCTCCAATAAGAGATGGTATTTGCTGGTTCTCCGGACAACTCAAAATTTCCACTACCAGTTCTCCACAACTGGTCAGAACCTCCTGAATACCACCTCTGTGTCAGGAGCAGTAGAATATAGGGCGACAAGAATGGTGAAGAGCAGAATGGACAATATTCAGGACAGTAGATAGTAGGGGCAGCAGGAACAACAAAGCTCAGGGAAGCAAGCAACAGGGAAGGCAGAGTGGCACCAGGATGATGGGGGGAAATAGGTGGGTATAGGGAATTATAGCTAAACCAAATACATCAGGGCTAGAGAAGCTTCAAATCCTCACCTAATTGTCATAGGACAACAGAAACCACCACTATTAAGTGGTGTGATCATGTGATATTTCATCTTATGACTGCATTGCTCAGAACAAAAATTTCAGTTAGGGTTCTTAAAGCAATGATTCCCCTATAGAAGATGAAGAGTGATTGTGTGTTTAAACCAAGAGACATGTGTGAAGTATGAATAGGTATGCATGTAGATTATAAGAACCACTCTATTTTATAGTTCACTATATTGTTTGCTGCTTATTGCCTTTTACTTCTTTTGTGATATTTTCTAGAAACCACAAGAGAAGTGTGATAGACTATCTAATTACTAATTTACAAAAGTTCTTTCCTTACATTAGTTGAGTAAATCATATTGATCAGCTATGTGCACCGCTGATTGGTTCTGCTGGAAATAAGAAATACATTAAACTGACAATTGTATTCAAACTTCAATTCAGTACCCCTATGCAGCTGTTGTTTTACTGTCTTTGTGTTCACTAGAAAAATATGTTTTCCTCTCGCAAGAGGCTGCACCAATATTTCAAAAGAGATGCTTCACAATATGAAGAAGTATAGACAAAGCACGCACTTTGAACCATTAAAGTAGTCATGTCTTTTTATTCTTGCCAATCCAAATGAATATTGGAAAACAAATTATGTGTAAGTCAAGGGTTTTGCCAGCCTGTCAGGTACCATAACTCTACAGAATAACAGATTTGGTCCAAATATGTGGGGAGAATTGGCCAAGGAAATATCCATTTTGAAAAGGATTGCTTTGGTCAGGCAGGGAGCTATGGAAGGGGGGAAAAAATCTATTTTTCGTGTGTACAGCAAACGGGTAGAGCAGGAGTGCCAAACTCAAGGCCAGGGGGCCAAATCTGGCCCACGGCGTGTGTCAGGCGGAGCTCCATTCAAAATCCAGGAAAGAAATACTTAGACTCTTTAGTTTAGAGAAAAGATATCTTTTAACTGAAAAGTGGAACGTGGTAGGCAACCAAAAGAATTCTGAATCTGAGAAATTAGGCGCGCAATTCACATACAGAAAAGTGGATCGGAAAATGTTCCCACCCCAATAGTTCAAATGAACACTTATCCAATTAGAAGTTGTGGAATGATCATGTGGGGTATCATTCAGGTGATGATAGGCCTCTGTCACGTTGACCTTGCATATTTTGATAACGGGTTGCAGTTGCGCAGAGAGAAAGAAAGCTTAAGCGAGAAATGGAAACCTAACTCTAGCTTATGCTCCCCCCTCCCATTTATACAACAGATGAATGTAAACACCTCCAGCTCAACTTCCCCAACTTATTCCTATATCTCCCTCCCCCCCCCCCCGTCTACTTATGGCAATCGAAAAGATGCAAAGCAAATAGCAGAAAATCTTGCAAGGCTGAATTCGGCCCTCCTACGAAAAAGGAAAATCATCAGTTCCTAGAAAGACCAGAGAGGAGAAAATAAAGACAATTATTATCACTACCTCACATACTTACAAAAACAACCGACATCCATAAAGGTTTTAATCAGGATATTGGGAACGAAATGCTTTTGACCAACTTAGGGCTTTAAAAGCGTCGGTCTCGTTAACCGGCCACTTGTTGGCTTGTGAAAGAAGGGAAATGTTTCCAAGGCTACCAAATATGGGTCGACCTCGATGGGATCCATTGCGAGAGTCCCAGAATTTCCTTTAACTTCAAAATGTTGTTCGACTTCATCAGATTGGTAATGGGAGGGTAGCCTGCCGATGGGGTCTTAAGTCAGAAGTAATGTTCAGGATTTTAGCAAACTAACATGGGAATACGGATGAATTCGGTCGAAGAGGTTTTTGAGTAAGGTTTAGCTCTGGACTGTTACAGGATTTATAATCCGTCTCAATTGTGAACTGGACCGACGTACTTAGGACAAGTTTCCTTTGAGTTTTTTTTCTCCAAGTTTTGGAGTGGTCGCAGGTATGCTGGTGGACAGGAAAACCTTGTCCAACCCCGCCGCAACATTGAGTATATTGCTTTCTTGGAGGGGGGGATCTTTACTTTTCTGCCAAATTTCTTATGAGCTTGAATGGGCCTCCCATCTAAATGGCCTTATGCGTGTTTTCCTGGGCCCAGTTAGTTGGGAGGTCTGAAGGTTATCCATGTCATACCAACGAGATGGATGTTAGTTTTTTCACGAGGAAGTTCAGGTATGGAACGAAATCGTCTGTCCCGAAGGCGCACTTTAAAATGGAGGGTAAATCCAGTAAACTCCGCTGTGTACGGAGTTGTTATAATGCCCCTTCGGCAAATCGGTAAATAATTCAGACCAGTTATCTTGCTGATAAATTTATGTAGCATCTGAGATATTGTTCTACCAATCGGCGTTAGTCTCTCACAGGCCCCATTGGTTTGGGGGGGGCGGACGCTTAACCCCTGGGGCGGAGGCGCTAATTAACTTCAGGAAACCTCTTTCCCCAAAAAATTTGAGGGTAAATTGGACGACCCCTCTGTCAGAGGATTATGCCGGTTCCGGGATTGGCCGCATGTAACCTATAGATATGCTGATATAGAACATTTTGCCAGCGTTTTAGCAAAGGAATCTGGAACCAAAGGTATAACAATGTACATTGTTTGGAAAAAAATTCAGGGGTCCACTACCCAAGATGACCGGGTTAGTTTCCAGCCCTACTTTCGGGGGCAATCCTAACTATACAAGTCCATAGAGATTTCCTTCCAGGGAGCCTTGGTCTAGTGGCTACATTTTGTTTAATACAAAATCCGACTACTGGCATTACCAGGAGTCGTCTTTGCCGAAAGGCACAAACTGGACAGGCTCAGACTAAGCATACTTCATGTTTCTTAAAGGTAGCCACCAGAATTGGCCGCTTACAGATGATGAAGGTCTTCACCAAATCCGAAGGTGGTCAAGCTGGCCTGCTATAGGGATCAATGACCGATTGGTCAGTATTTGGCTCCTCCCAAGTACCTGTGGCACATACAAGCTTGGGGCGCCGCCGGCACCGCACAAGGCCACAACAGGTCTCTAATATGTCATAGTTACTTGAATGAGCCAGGAACCTTCCCGTCCAGGCTTATTAAAAGGCTGTTTTAATTGGTTCGTCCTTTAGGTCATTCCGAACTAAATACCACTTACTTTGTTCTTCTTATATGAGCTCTGGTGATCACTGGGGACGGCCTAGAATGTTTGGGCTGGAGACAATTGGACCTTAATCAACCATCCTGGCACCGGTGACTATTCATACGTTGAGGGATATGGTCAGAAAGGACAGTGTCCCGCCAAATGAAATTCTATCCCCTGGAATGGTACGGTGAGTCAAATGAGAAATTTGAGATCCGCATTTTGAAGGTAAGTCACCGGGCACCAGGGCCGGACTTGCTTTGTAGGACAGAAGCTATCTGGGGGTGTTTGGTTAAAGCTTCCCCCAAGATTCTTATGATGCAGGTGCCATAACCTGGCAACGGTGTGTCTTTGCCTCCGCTTCTCAAGGAAATGGTGCTCGCAAGGTCAGGAAGCCACAACGAACTGGCCCAAAGCTTCTTTCTCCAGATGGCCCAAATCTTCTCCTCCTGTTTCCAGACAGCTATTTACGGGAGGTGTACGCACCAAGGCTTAGTAAGGGTCCCTTATCTCATTGATAATTGGAAGTAATACGGCTGGCCGCATTAGCCACCAATTCACTTGCATCCAGCTTGGAAGATCACACGAAAGGAGTGTCCATGTCGGGTGTTTCAAGCACTGAGGTTCTGCAGCAAACAGTCGTTTTAGCGTGTTTCAAAAGGGCGACTTGGGCACTCCCAATGGACCCACTCAGTGGCTTCCGTGGCCTTGGGCTTCCACGCTCCCTTTTGGTGTTTCACGGGAGATTTGTAGAATGGGCAATCTGCGTATCGTTAAGCAAAACGCGGCATGAATTTTGCCCGGGTAAAAAAATTTGCAAATACCCAAAAAGCTTTTGGGGGGAAAGTCTGTTCTTCTGGTGCATGTGGAGCCCACTCCAGAACTGGCACGCCGCCCTTCTCTGGCGGATCGCCATCTACTATGCCTTCAGATGGAAAATGGCCGATAATCCCAAATAAGTCTAATTTTGTCATTGATGGAGATGTCAGCAATGATTGGGGAGCTAATTCTAGCATAGCAAGCTTAGCTGGCACAACAATTTCTGGTAAACGCGAACCGTCACTAATTCACCATGTTTCATGGCCAGGGTCTCGTGTAGATAAGGGCGATATCAATCAAGATAAACCCAAGAACCCCCCTGTATAAAATGTTCATGGTAAACCCACTGTGATTGGGTAGTCAATTGCTGCATGATATACCTAGGGCGCCGCCTGTGTAATAACCGCAAGGAAAAACGCTGTTGAATTGGCAACCACGCCGCAATCGAGGCCAGGCAGTTAAACCCGTTGTGCCTTCGCTCCACCTCAGCCCGCCTGCCCCTTAATTCGGATTCCGTTAGTAATGGGCTTCATCTCAATCCCAACTTCGAGTGAAGATCTTTGTCCCGTCGCTACTATGGGGGGCCAGACATGTCCTTGCATACATACCAAAAGGACATGGGAGACATGTCTTGACAGCAAGAAGAAGCGGTGCAATCATTTCCCTGTAATGCCACTAACGAAAAGCGCCTGAGAACCATCTTTCTTTTCGAAACACCGGAAAACAAGTACACTGGGCGCTGATACGGCCAGGGCTCCCTAGCAGGCTGAATGAAACCACGTGTCCAAATTTTATATGCAACTAAACAATGCTTAGCCTCTTCCCAATTCCCTGGTGGGTCATACTGAGTAACGGTTAAGCATTTGGGTTTCGGCGAGCTTCTACGCCCAAGGGCCAAGAATTATATTTCAATACAACAGTCCGTTGCCCGTGAGTCGCGGGAAGGCTCGTCCGGAGGCATGTTTCGCTGCACAACCGTTCTTATGTAAAATCCAATACTCTTTGGGAATTGTTCCATCCTCCATGTTTCCACCAGGCAGTCAGTACCGGGTGTGAAGCTATTTCAAATAAGGTCCTCGAAGTTTCGGCGTGGGGATGCTGGCCCTTCCCTGGCCACTGCTGTTGTTACGTGATTGCGCCAGACAACGACCCTATTCTCCCCAGTTAACCTGGGATTCAGTTTCCGAGCCAGGGCAATCCCAGTATATATGGTTCTCCATCCCCAGGACCCAAATAAACCGCATGGTCTACATCAATTTCGCATCTCCCATGATCATTTCTAATTGTTCCCAATGACAAAACTGAGCGGGCAACTCCAGCCACTGATCGCATCTCAGTTGGACAAAGTAGGAGGAAATGGCCCATCTCAAAGGTTTTTTAGCTTGAAGCCCATGTTTCTTTCATTACTTGTCGTTGAATTA
Source organism: Laticauda laticaudata (assembly GCA_004320025.1). Taxonomy (NCBI): domain Eukaryota; kingdom Metazoa; phylum Chordata; class Lepidosauria; order Squamata; family Elapidae; genus Laticauda; species Laticauda laticaudata. Next base: position 12,315 of record BHFT01003619.1, read on the forward strand.
TACACCGCTTTGCACCCAGAACTAACAGGAGCTAGCATCTCCCCTTCGACCCGTGATTACTGGGTACCCTCAACTGCACCGGAAATGGTCATAGGGCCCCCACGCCTTGGACTTACCAGGAAAGTGTGTCTTCCCCGGAGTCAGATATCTCCTCTCAGGGTCACGTCGGGGCTTCTGAATTTCCTCTCCTGGCGGGAGGGGCGACCCTTCATGCTGTTCTCTTTCGACTTTTGCTGCTTTCGCGAGCTATCGCTGGGGACTTTTCAGGTTTCTTTCCTTCCTTTGGTGCCCCTTTTGCTCCAGCTCTGACTCTGCAGTTCACCACGGCCGGTGGAACCTCTTCCCCACATCGGAAAACAGGCCGAGGGGTGGGGTCTTGCCACACTCCTCCTTCTGAGAGTTTAGGAGCCTCTTGAGTGCGTGGGGGGAAAACTTGGCTCCCCCAAACCTCCGCGCCGCTTTAGCTTCGGATTAAATAATTCCGTTCTTCTTGACCAGCCAAAGTACCACATCTTGGCAAATTATTGGGGTCTCTTCTAAGCAGGTGCATCCTGGTAACACATCCTTGCATATTAGGACCACTCTTTAAAACAGTTCGTATGCAGGGCTTCATTGGGCCGAGTCTCGGAAATGGCCTGCTAACGTGTCCTAACTTCATTGGTGTAATCAGCACAGACCTCCGCCCCTGGGTTTATGCTTTTCATCCTAATATTGGGCTTGCGGCCCGCCAGCCCGGACGTCCTCAAACCTGGCCCGCAGTTGCAGCCATAAATGGTTTGAATTCAGAACTGAGGGAGCATTATCATTATGGCAAAGTCACATCCACCTCTGGCCGCTATTCCTCCAGAGGCCTGTAACACACCTCACTTTGCTGCTTCTGAGGGAAAATCCTCCCATACTTCTCCATATGGCTCCAAACTTGAGCTAGGAAAAATCCCAAGGCTTTGGGATCCCCTCCGTCTATTTACTTCTAACGGAGGCAGCCTAGGGAGCTCGATGCCTTCTAGGAATTCCACCTCCCGCTGAAGCCCCGGGCTGCTGCTGGAATCGGGTTTGATTATGGGAAAGGGAGTGCTCTACTTCTCCTGGCTGGGGCTTCTTCCCCTCCCCCTTCATACTTGTGAAGCTGAGGTTGTCCAAGAGGCTTCATTCAGGAGTTCTCCTGGCTTGATCCAGCAAAGAGTTTCCCTTCTTTCCTTCTCTTGCCATGGCTCCTCTTTTCCACACGAGCAGCGCATGGTAGGTTGTTGACTCCAGGGGGGGGGCTCCTCCCGCAGATCTTTCCAACCAACCCCCACTGACATCTGGGCTTCTCACACCTTGGACTCCTCTCCAGACTGTGAGCTCTTGCAGCGCTTGGCGCTTCCTGCATCAAGCACAAGAATCTGCTCTCAATGGCTCCCGGACATATCCTCTTGGTCACTTTTTGAAGATGACATGATGTCCACGCCCCCTCAGAAGAAATTGGGCGATTATTTTTTTTTCTGGGTGGGCAGGTGGATGGAGATTCAGAATAATATCAGGCGGAGCTCCATTCAAAATCCAGGAAAGAAAATACTTAAGACTCTTAGTTTAGAGAAAAGATATCTTTTACTGGAAAGTGAAGTGGTAGCAACCAAAGAATTCTTGAATCTGAGAAATTAGGCGCGGCAATTCACATATAGAAAAGTGATGGAAATGTTCCCACCCCCAATAGTTCAAATGACACTTTCCAATTAGAAGTTGTGGATATGATCATGTGGGCATCTTACAGGTGATGTGAGGCCTCTGTCCGTTGACCTTGGCATATTTTGATAACGGATGCAGTTGCGCAGAGAGAAGAAAGCTAAGCGAGAAAATGGAAACCTAACTCTAGCTTATGCTCCCCCCTCCCATTTATACACAGATGAAATGTAACACCCCATCACTCCCAACCGCTATTCGTCCTTCCCCCCAACTTATGCTCCTATCTCCCCTCCCCCCCCGTTACTTATGGCAGTCGAAAAGATGCAAAGCAACAGCAGAAGATCTTGAAGGCTGACAGCGTGTGCTTTGATCTGGCCCACAGGGCTACCCTGGACACAGGGAAGGACTAGCCCACAGTGCCTCTGCCAGTGAAAACAGAGCTCATTTTCATTGGTAGAGGGTTACAGGAGGCCGTTGCAGCCGAAAATGGAGCTTGTGAGCCCATTTTCACTTGCAGAGTGCTTGGGCCACCACAGGTGCCCCCAACACAAGTGACATCAAGCTAGCCACACCCACCCGGCCATGCCCCGCCTGGTTCCCAGAGGTCAAACACAACCCTGATGTGGCCCTCAATGAAATCAAGTTTGATATCCCTAGGCTGGAGACTTAGAATGATGTCAACTGCTATGTTCTAAGCCTTTCTATCATCCATTGTGATCATCCCAAATGGATTGTATGTAGCTTGGCCTGTTTTCAACTATAAAGGCAAAACCAGGGGTGGGTTCAAATTTCTTAACAACCGATTCTGTGGGCGTGGCATAATTTGTGAGTGTGGCTTGATGGTCATGTGATTGGCTGGGCATGGGTTGTATGTAAATATTATAAATTCAATAAATATTGAATTTTTCATTAAAAAAAGAGCAACTTTTACCCAAAATCAGGCAAAGCAGGCAGGCAGATTGAGTTGCTCACAGAATCACAGATTCATTTAGAGATCTGTGTTTCTGCCATCGGCTACCTGAGTCTGCACTGCTTCAGTCCTAAGGAAGGTTCTAAAGTTTAGCTAAAAAGTGAGAAATCCAACTATTCTTGCTTTCTAGCTAATCTAAATCTCTGGCACAGCAGAACAGCTGATGGTTGGGGGGGGGAGGAAAAATAGCAACTTAGCAGGCAAGTTTGCCATGTAAGGAGTGGGCAGAGAGGGTTTCCGCGGGCCATGTAGGCAGTGCAGCTTTGTGTTCCTGCACAGCCTGGATTAATTGCTTTGAGGGGTGCTCTGGGGGTGACATTTCTCTGCAGACCACCAAAATTTTCTCGCAGACCACCAGTAGGCGCAGTCTTTCTTAACAAGCTCCAAACTGTTGCTGCTGCTGCAAGCCATGAATCCAGGCTAGAAGCAGTTTTTGGAGCTTAACAGCTGTGCATTTTCAAACCACTCCTTTAAACTGCCTGGATTTCTCGTGGGTGTTGGAAGTTTCTTTCTCTCTCCCTTCCTTTCTTTCTTCCTATTTTTTTTCTTTCTTTCTATATTTCTTTCTTTCCCTTCCTTTCTTTCTTGCTCTTTCTTTCTCTCTTGCTCTTCCTTCCTTGTTCTTTCTTGCCCTTCCTTCCTTTCTTCCTTACTTGTCTCTCTCTCTCACACATACACACAAACACACCAAACTCTTTGTCGTGACACACACACACCTGGTCTGGGATGAACTGATCCGGCGAGCTCCAGAGCAGTGGGTGGTGGGAGAACAGTTCTCTACTGAACATCTTCAAATGTCAAATGTGTTAATTTGAGATAGGATGATGCAATGCTAGTGATATCTCAACTCCTAACAGACTATAGTGATTACTTGGATTTATTTCCAACAAGTTTAAAATTTAGTTAAGGAGGAAAGCACGATAAATGATTATGCAGGAGTAGTCACTGAATGGCTAGTGCCTTGTTTTGAACTTTTGAACAGTTTTCTATAAAACTATGGAAAAGGTTTTGACAATTTATTCAATATTTATGTGGTAAGCATGGATAGATATTCAGACAATCAATATAGCAAAAATTGAAAGGGCCATGTTATATGTCTTCATATATCGCAAGTTACTGGGTAGAACTTTAGCTGCAAATAATTTTAGTGCTATAAACTGTAAACCTCTGATGAAACAAAAGGCATGGTAGGCATGGTAATACAAGTAGTCCTCAAGTTATGACAATTGAACCCAATTTTTTTTTAAAGTGAGACATTTGTTAAATGAATTTTGACACATTTTGCCCCATTCTTTCTTGCCTCAGTTGTTAAGTGAATCACTGCAGTTGATAAGTTAGTAACCCAGTTATGTGAATCTGGCTTCCCCATTTATTTTGCTTGTCAGGTCACAAAAGGTGATCACATGACCCTGGAATACAACAATCATAAATATATATATATTTATAATTGTATTTATAGTTTTTTTTCTTTAACATCCACAACTACTTGATGAACAGTATATTGTCTGGGTCAATACATTTTAAACACAGCAGTAATAATATTATTTAGATATACATAACCATAATCTTTCAACTTCTAACATTTGGATATACAAGGTAATTATAATGTATTCTATTTTATATCAGTATGCATAATACTATTTTCCCAATTTCTACTTTCTACAGAACCTCTTTTTTTAACTCTTAATAAAATAGCCATCATATTTAAAAGTATTCTATATCTATGCATAATCTCTTGCTCTTTTTAGAATTTCAACTCTTACTGACTTTTTGGTAAGTCTTTCGTGCTTCTCTTTTGGAATCTTCTAACTCCTGACATCACATTTATTTAATCTAAGTATTACATCTGCCACAATATCTATTTTTTTATGTTGGATCTCTATAGTATCCATCTGTAGTTCTTTCATCATTTTTAAGAGAATCTTCTCTTTATTCTCTTCTATATTTTGAACTCTTACAGGATAATCTGTCTGTTCTGATTTAAGAATTATTACTATCTCTTCCATATCTTTATATGCTTGTATTATTTTTGGATTTATTTCCTCTGCTCTTGCTTCAGCTCCTTCTAGTTTCTCCTCTATTTTCTGAATTTTTTGTTCATCTTTTATTATCATTTTCTGGGGGTTTTCTAGTCTCACATCTGTATCCTGCATCAATTCCATGATCTCCTCATGATTCTTTATCATATCTTCCTGAATCATTGAAACATCAATATTTCTTTTTAAACCATATTTATTTTCCCTTTGAAACATTTTGTAATAGTTTAATAGCTGTTCAATATTCCACCAAGATTCCAATATCCTAATTTCCCAGAAACTTAAAAAAATGCCAGTATTAATAAAATTTACATAGTCCTGGGACTGTTCCTCAAAGTCTCTTAAAATTTATAGTCCTTAAAATGTTGCAATTTACACCCTCTAAATTTTCCAAAATTTTAAGTCTTGTTTTTCTTCCTTCTTCTTTCCTTTTAACCTTGTAGAGTGTTCTATCAAATAGTCTTAATGATCCAGATAGGCCCACCAAATTTCCCCAAATGTCTTTCATCCATAAAATCAAATATTCAATATCAAGGATGTTTCTTGTTAATTATAATCCACCTCGCCTTAGAAACCTTCAAAAGGCTCACTCAATACTTCCAAGCCACCAAAATGTCAATAATATGGAACCAAAATAAAAAGGCCTTCGAGGTGTTGTTTGCCTTGCACTATTTCCTTTGTTCTCCTCTTTGTTTTTCTTTTGTTATCAATTAATCCTCACTTGCCAAGGTTGTTTCCCACCATGTAATATTTTCTTTCATCTTGGTAGCACTTGGTAGCTCAAGGTTCCAGCAATAAAGCAAAGACAAAACAGCTGTCAAAAAAAAAAACAAGGAAAAAAAAAACAAGATTCCTTTTTCTTTATATGATTTCTTCCAATAAGCAAATGGTGTTATCCAGAAATTCAGTCACTTTTCACTACTACAAGTTCCAGTCCGGGCTTTCTATATTTTAAACTTCATAGCCTTCCAATAAAAGTTTGTTTCACTTTTGAGTGTTTAATCTTTCTCCATGTTAAATCATCGCTTTCTTAGCATTTTGGAGAATCTTTTTTTCAAGAATTCTTTTATTTGAGTAAATTTCTAATATAAAAATTGAAAGTTGTCTCACCCAGTTTCAATTCTGTCCACGAATCACTCCACAGCTCATAATCTTCTTGTCCAGGTTGTCACAGCTTCCATCTTGCCAAAATGGCCATCATCTCTGCTGCCAAGAGGGTTTCTTTGGATCAAGCAAGGAAATTGCTGTTTCCTCGTGATTTACGAAGCACCCCTCTTTTCTTCACCACCCCTCCAGGGTGGCTTTGACCTCGTAGGCTCTCCTGGCAAGCAGGTATCAGCTTGGTTTTGCAGTGCTCCACACAGCACTGATATCACATATCTGTCCCACTGCGATGCCAACTGGTCAATCTGAATTATCATAAATATTGACCAATTGCCAAGCATCTGAATTTTGATCATGTGATCATGAGGATTCTGGAAAGGTCATAACTGCAAAAAATGGTCATAAGTCACTTTTTTGTGTGGTTGTAACTTTGAACTGTTGTAACTCAAGGACTACCTGTACTATGGTTCTTTTATTTTTTGAAAACTGGAGTTAATAGGTTTTGAAAGATGATTCTCTCAAAAGCTATTATCATATGGATAAGCAAAAATGCTGGTGCTCTGTATCTTTCAAAATGTGCACAAAACCATGGAAGAAATTATATGCTTATTTGGAATGTAATACCATCAAAAGTTCATACTCAGTTCTACCTCTTATGTCCATTTGTGTTTTAAAATTTTAGATACTTGTTCTTCTTAAGCCTTTCTGGAAGATCTGCAATTAGATCCATGCAGTGGTGAATGCTTCTTTGGGAGAGGAATGGTTTCTCCCAGTAGTTCAATCAGTTCTGAACAGGTGGTAGTCCATCCTTTCCTCAAGAAGCCATTATTAAATCAACCTTATCTTTCAACCTCCCCTTTTAAGCAATCTTGTTGAGAAGTCTGTCAGTTTGCAGGACCAGAAGATTCAGGAGAAAACAGACTATTTTGTTTTCACCAGGTTTCCACACTAGTTGCAGTACTAAGACAATATTAATGACATTACTCAGTGATATCTAAGATTAATGTATCTAGCCTAGTTTCCCTTGATATCTCAACAGTTTTCAATTCCTATCAATCACAGTATCCTTTTGCATCAGCTTAGGGGGCTAAAGGGGGGGGGAATGTTCTGTGATAGTTTTTCTCTTCGAGATTAGCTCCAGGGGAAGAAGGTTCCTTTCTTTTCATTACTTTTCAACATTTACATAAAGCCACTGGTCAAGATCATTTGATCAAATGTGATGTATTGTTGATATCTCAACAATACATCATTGTATTGGCCAATGCCAATCAAGTGATGCCATCATTGATTGACCAATGCCAATCAAGTGATGCTTCCAAAGTTCTCTCCCAGTGTATGGGGGAATGGCAAAGAGGGGCTGGAAGGAAGAATATGCTGCATAAGTTGTTATTAGTTCTGAGATGTGCGAGGTCTGGAGATTTTTCATGTTTACCAATAAATGGAATTACAAGTTCCCCATAAAAAAAGTTTATGTGAAATTTGGAGCTCTATTGCCTTACTACTAGTTAGACTACTGCAATATGTTCTATATTGAGTTGCACTTAAAGAATACATTGAAGCTGCGATTGGTTCAGAATGTAGTGCCATAGATGGTTTTCACTGCTCTATAGTGCGGTATCTGCTATCCCGCATTAGATGGGCACCTCATGATAGGGAGCGAAAGGAGAAAGAAACGACAGGAG